>JACGWG010000023.1:2443402-2485157 GCA_023678865.1 Polistes exclamans | reverse complement strand
TGTATTTATAATAATATTATATAATATTATATAAAATATGTATTGAATATATATTATATATTATTATATTATACAATAAAAAAGTTTAGATAGAACACGTTGAATAAATTTTTGGTAATATAAGTGTATCTATAATAATATTATATAATATTATATAAAATATGTATTGAACATATATTACATATTATATATTATTATACAATAAAAGTGTACAGAGAACACGTTTAATAAATTTTTTGTTAATATAAGTATCTATAATAATATTATATAAAATATGTATTGAACATATATTACATAATATATATTATTATACAATAAAAGTAGAGAGAGAACACGTTAAATAAAATTCTTTATTAATATAAGTATCTATAATAAACTACAAGTTCTAATAGAGTTTAATGAAACATTATTGTTATCTATATTATGATTAATCACCCTAACGATCATTTCGTATTATGCCTTTCCCTCTCTCTCTCTCTCTCTACTTGTTATTAGATACGATATTAGAAGATATGCAAACTAAAGGATATGATTGCAAACTCCCATAGATTTGGCCTAGGGCTACGATAAAGAGCTGATTCGCTTTACGATAGTACGATTAATCGAATACCAGTTACATCGGTTAGGTTCCATCGGAATCGAGTTTGAGTCGAGCTTAAAATCGATTGTATCTACGATATGGTACTTCTCACACGAAAGAGCAAACGAATAACGACTACGACAACGACAAAGACCAACCAAACTGGCCGATCCATTTCGAACGATGGAAATGGAATTTTTTTTTTTTTTTCGCACCCCTACTTTCCTTCCCCCCATCTTCTCCCTTCATATGCCAGAAAGGATCGCCGATGCCCATACATTTTTCGATATCAAAGAATAGCGTGCGATTCGCCGAGCTAATGGAAACCCTTCCCCTTACCCCCACCACCCCCGATCACCATGGTACATCTACTATTTTCTCACATGCATCGAAATACACCATGTGAAATCGTTTTAAAGTCTGTTAAACAAACGTTATGCACTTTTCTCACTTTTTCTTTTTTTCTTTCTTTCTTTCTTTCTATCCCTTTTTTTTTCTATCTCTATCTATCTTTATCTTTTTTTTTTACAAAAATTCTATTTTAACAAGTTTTTTTATATTTTATACTGTACTTTTTTTTTTTCTTTTTTTTTTTTTTTATTATTATTACAACACGAATGAATATAAGTTCTACGTAAAAAAAAAAAAAGGAAAAAGAAAGTGCCAAATAAAAATTCATTCGCAGCAAAAGATAATCGGTCGTACGATTTGGTAACGATCGTACACCATCACATTTCTCGAAAGGTTTTATCGAGAACGAATTGTTGGAAAGTTTGAGAGCACTTTGTTTTTTTTTTTTTTTTGTAGATTCGAGTACAAGAGAACATCGATGTTCTATTATTTTTTCTTTTTTTTTTTTGTGGAAAATTTAAGTATCTCCCGTACAATCGAATGGAGAAACTTTTTTTCTAATGGGGAAATAAATCATCTAGAGTGATAATGATGATACCTTGTAGTATTTCATTAGAAATCAATTATTTTTATTAAGATGTCACACATTTTGTATATATTTTCGATTATATTATTTAAATTATTTTACTTATTTTCTATTATTCATCTTTATATTAATAATCGTAAGGAATATTGAAATATACGTTTCTAAGAATAATTTTTTAAATGAAAAAAAAAGTTTATATGACGAAATGTGGCACTGTCGAGTAAAATTGATTGTTAATTAATATAACTATTGTTTTTAATTTAATTATCAATATTCTTGTCCAAACAATATATTAATATATAAGTTTCAAAGGGAATTAAAGATAGTTAATAAATTTTAAAGTTTTATTGTAATGTATGACTCTGGAAATAAGATAATATGTATTGACGCGTGAACTAAGTGATCAATGTAAAAAATTAGAGTTTATTTATTGTAATATTTATATTTTTTAACAAGTCATAATAAAAAAATTTTTAGTTGCTAAGGAAGTCCCCAGTAAGGGACGAAACGTTCAACAAGGTCAAAATAAATTGTTCATCAAATTTATTAACTGTCTTTAATTCCCTTTTGAAACTTATATATTGTTTTTAATATTCACAAACTATATTATTTCAATTATATGTTCGTTCTAATTGAACAATATGCGAATCAAAAAATATTGATTTCAATATAATCAACAGAATGAATAATGACAAAATTAATTTAATTGTTAATAACAATAAATAATTACATATAAATAAACACTGTCCGGAAAATGAAACAGTTATCGATCTATCCTCTTGTATCAAATTAATTCTTAATTCTCTTCTACAATAATTTATATTCATTTTTCTTATATTTCATCTTTTTTTTTATTTCTAAGAAATCCGAACATATTCTTTGTCTCTTTTTCTTTCACTTTTTCTTTCCTTTTAGTTCACGCTCCTGTTAATCGGGATTCCAATTTGATTAAAAATTTGATTTCGCACCCATGCACATTCGTTCTTTCGTATCTCTCGGGTATTCTTTATCCATTGGGATCGTTGGAAAGTCGATATCACAGAGAAAAAGAGAGTAGATAGAAAAAGAGAGAGAGAGAGAGACGACGGACAGTATTCGAAGAAAATTGACATGCAGCTACGATTTTTCTCGTAACTCTGAGAAAACTTCTCCAAGAAGAGATTCGTTTACCTTGAGAACATCCGACGGTATTATCGTAAAATATGAAATTCATATCTCCAGCTAGCTAGCGAAGAAACGTTTCATAGATCGTGCCACGAAAGATTCTCTTTTCGTTTCAATTCGAAAACGCTAATAAAGAAAGCGATCCACCAAATGGATACCATGATTTCCTGCCAATTCATTTTGACAATTTTTTTTTTTCATTTTATGTTATTACGCAGAAACATTGAAAAAGAATTAATATCGAAATTAATCAATTCAATATTTTATACGTTCGATTTGTTTTTTTTTTTTTTATATATATATACAGGTTGAATATTTTCATTATAAATATTTTTATATAAAAAGTATCATTTATTATTATTATTATTATTATTGATTACGTTATAGTGAATTATTGTCGAAATGTAATACCAATTTTTCGTTGGAAGATTTTATTTCACATTTTATTTCAATTAAATTAATCACGTTTATCGATACACAATTTATTATTAATTTTTGTTAAAAATTTGAAAATCATTTTACGTTTTAAGTAATAGATATTTCCAACGTGATTTTTCAAATCTTTTCGTATTTTTCTTCGGCAAGTAACGTTTCTTTCTTTTTTGTCATTGCATCAGAAATAGGGAAAATCAAAATTAGCATTTTCGTCGTATTTTAACTTTTTTTTTTTTTTCTTTTTTTATTACCGTATGGGTAATATAATGCTGATAGAAGAAAATTATGTGCCGTTTATAGAGAGAGGATACGTTAAGTGAAAACCGGTGTCGAAATTGGTTTTCGATATCTCATTCTGGTAATTTCAATTTAAAAGATGCACCAGGATCAGATCGTACAATTGAAGCAGATAATGACAAAAAAAAAAAAAGAGAGAGAGAGAGAGCACTGATGAATGTTAATCGTCGCATAACAACGCGAAAAATAGCTGAAAAGTCTGTGAATACTAATTATAAAAAAACATATTCTTTTATTTGCCATTTAAAAAGAAAAAGAAAAAGAAAATGAATTACTTTCCGAAACAACTTAATATTATAATTTATAGAAAAAATATGTTAACAAATACTTTTTAATTTATAAAACAAATATCGATATCACATTCGAGAATTAGCGTTTGAAAATAATTTTCAAATAAAACGAAAAAAAAAAAAAATGTTTTGAATCCATTAATTTATGTTTTTAAAGTGTTATAAAGATATGTAAAATAAAATGAGTATTGTTTTTTTTCAATTTGAAGCATCTTAAATTATGTTGAATGGAATTCGGTTCCTTCAAATATTATAACGAGTCTGATTGTTAATTTTGAAAGTGGCCTAACTCCATTCTTGGTAAGAAAACGCATATTATTCACTTAATAATTGCCATTATTTTAATGAGAACTGTAAATTTAACACCTTTAGATACACTTAAGCAGCATAACTCATTGGTATTCTGTACGTATATTTTTAAATTCATTGAAACGCAAAACTTTAAATATCTCGATGGATATAGGCCACTTTCAAAATAAGCGACTCATATATTGATACGAAAATATTTCTCAAATTAACAATCATTAGTATAATAAATATATATCGTTTATCATGCACAGTATTTCAATAATATACTGTGTGGAATTTGATAACATTTGAAATAGATAATACTTAGGAAAAAAATAGTAGTTTATAGATCGTCGATCGTACGTGAAAGTATTTTAACCAATGGAAACGCGCTTTAGAATGACAATTCGCTTTAACTCGCATAAACGAATTATCCGAATTTTACGTACTATTCGATTGCGACGTTTTTACGGCAGAGCTAATTTGCGCCGCTTTAAAAGTATTTCAGCCCGAACAAATTCGTTCTTGTTGAACGACGTATTATTGGTCGGATGCAAGAGCGTGACCCACCCAACTCTATCCACAAATTTAAATAGGCACCGAACAAACACATACACGCAAAAGTCACCACCACCAACCAACCACCACCATCACGAAATAGTACGTGAAATTCGCGTGAAAATTTTCCAGGATTATTTCCAATGATTTTTATTGTTCGATTCGTAACCGGTCAACAATCCGGATCCTCGATCAATTCTATTTTTAATTGAAATAATTCCTAGTTTTGCTTATATGCAAGATTCAAATACGAATTTGAGTCATCCAATGACTAATTTTTATTCATTCAATTCTATTAATAATTATCAACGTTTATTATATAATAAACGTGTAAATGTATTTTTTCGCATTGAATAAAAATAATCATGGATGAAATAACATTGGTTTGGTATTTTTCTTATTTCTTTTTTTTTGTTTTTTTTTTTTCCTTTTTAGACGAAATTCATGAATATTTACCATTTTCATTGTATTATCTACATTGCGTTATTCTGTATATATATATATATAGAACTTTTATTTATTCAAAAGTCTGATTACATTCTCGAAAAGTGTCCCCCAACTTCTTGTCGCACGTTCGAGAATTATGTAAAAGAAAATTCAGTCGACTTTTCCTCTTGTATATCTTTCCCACTAACGAGAATAAGTTTTTACATTCCTTCCTTTTTTTTTTTCTCCCCCTATTTTTCTTTTTTTTTTCTCTCTCTACGAACACACTTTAGAAAAAAAAAAAAGAAAAAAAAAAAATAGAGACGACATTATTAATTTTTTTTTAAATTCATTATAATCTTTCTTGTCATCTTGTCGAGTTGATTAATGTCAGAACTCGTCTTTCTATTACTAACTTAAAAAAATTTCAAATTAAACGATGATACGAAAGTGTTCTTTTTTCTTTTTTTTATTATTTTTTTTTTCTTAATAATGTTTTATTACTATACAAAGCAAAGCAGTTATGAATGAAAAGTTTAAAACAATAGTTTAACAAAAATAATGCGAGATGTTTATTTAGTAAAATGTTTATTTCACGATAAAAATTGTAAAGATATGTCATTTTAATTAATATTTTGTGATTTATAAATATTAAATAGTTTAAATTAAAATATTGATTAACAAAGTTTAATAATCAAGTTCGCAAGTTGTAATACTATTTGTTTTATTAAATTCTCAAGATTACGTAAAATGAAAATATAAAATAGATCAAAGAGAAAAAGTTTTACATTCGGACATCTGTTTCTGAGTTTCTTAATTAAAGTACTTCATGCACGAATTTTCTAAACTAAGGAAGTTAACCATTACGTATAATAATACAATACATATTATTTCTGTTATATATTTTAACTATGCGAATATATTTAAGTCTTACATTATTCAAAGTTAAATTAAATAATATTTACTCGAAAAATATTCGATATTTTTTCTAAATATATTTTTACATGTAAAAATATGTAACCACAATAATATATTTGATTCGACAAAGTAGAACAAAAAATTATAAATTTTTTAGATTGTGTGTGCAATTGTATAGAGGCTAATTATAACTACGAGAACCCATGAAACGTATTCATTTTCCACCCCCTTGAAATCTGTCTATAGATAGAAACAGAAGTTAACTTTTCCCTACGATTTGCCACTGTCTCGAACATAAAGCACGAGCTATCACGAGAAAACAATGCTCGAAGTGTATTCTATAACGCCGGAAGGTGTCTGTTACAATGCACCCTAATCATTTAGCTTTACTCTTCCATAAATTATCGTCATTAAACGGATTCGTACGCACACAGATTTTAATATATCTTATTTCGATCCTTAAAATAATAATAAAACACTTGTTATTTTATACTTTAAACAAAATCTTACGAATTTTTTGTTTTTTTTTTTTTTCAGTAGAGATTATTAACTTGCAAATTATTGGCTAATCGAAAAAGTAATTTCGTTTTATGTAAAGAAATATCTCGTTAGTCGCGTTTATCGATAACCCAATCTTGCATATATAATCTCAAAAATTATTTGATATTCTAGTAACAGACATTTCCTACGTGATTTTGAATCTTCTTTCGTGTTTTACTCTGTTAAATAGTTTTTTTCTAGCATCGTATCAGAAATGAAAAATCAAAGTCAGTATTTACGTTATATTTTTACTTTTTTTTTTTATTATTACCAATGCAGAGTGCAAAGGAAAACAAAATTAGGTTATAGCAATATAACAATATTGTTTTTTAATCTTTCCATCTGAAAAATGCAGTACGCGCGTTTGAGTCGTCCTGTGTCGAAAAATTCAATTAATTTAAATTAAATTAAATTAAATTAATCAAAGGTAATATACAAAATTTCATTTTATTTTTATTTTTAGGTTTAAAATTGAATATAAATGCCTTAATTTTGACTTACTTTTTCGAATTGAACAAGTTTATTTCGAATCGAATCGTGGTTATAAAAGTTTGTCGACTCGTTAACATATTCCAACTATTTTCAGGAGCCAATTTGTAATACGGAATTTCTCGAATAAAGATTTTTCACATTTGTTTAAACTACCGAATTCGCACAACTCTTAAAAGTTTAAATACAAGACCGAGATAGAAAAATGATGTTCTTAATTTGAAATCGGGGTCTCGAAATATTGGCTGCCCGAAAATGTTTATGACGCTGACACAAACTTTCATGATTTAAACTCGACCCCTGGTAGTAATAGTAGTAGTAGTAGTAGTAGTAGTAGTAGTAGTAGTAGTAGTAGTAGTAGTAGTAGTAGTATTCGGGGATACTCGTTAATTTCAGTTACTCGTACACTCTCCCCTCCTCTATCATTTTACTCCAATCCAAATGAAATTTTGTATGATTGATTCGTATGCAACCTGCATTGTACGATCAAATTCACGATTTTCCTTTCCCCTTTTCTTTTTCACTAGTACGAAGAAAAAAAAACAAAAAAAGCCTCGTAGTTTGTTTCGTAGCTGTAATAATATTTCCGCAAATACGCACAAAACTAATTATTTTTTCGTAGAATATAAAAAAGAAAACAATTTGATTGAAGTTTCAAACAAAAATGTTACGAGTTTCAATTATTCAAATTACAAACAAATTAAATCTTCGATATATAAATAACATTAAAAACAGAAAGAAAGAAAGAAAGAAACAAACAAAAAACAAACAAACAAACAAACTTACCCTCCGTTGATTTTCAATTCGTAATTGAAATATTCGTCTCGTACAATGAAACTCACGCTCTTTCTCGTAAAAGTTATAAAATAACGAATATTATATTTTTCAATGCAGATAAAGAAAAAAAAAAAAAAGAAAAAAGAAATGGGGAAACAACATTTTGTATAGAATACTAAACAATTGTGTATTACGGGGGGAGAGAAAATTTCACGAGTAAAACAAAAAGCTTTATATTGCAAAGCACATAAACGCGAACTAACATTAAGAGTAAATAAAAAGAAGAAAGGGTAGGAAACATTAGTCGAGCATGGGAAGGGGTAGTTGGTGCTGGGGGTTGAGGGGGGGAGAGAGAGAGGGAGGGAGGGATTGGTTGGTTGAAGTTGAGACACACAAACCTAACCTAGAACTGTCATAAATAGTGGAATTTTCCAAAGTTTCGTCGATAGGTCTGACTATGGGTATTATACGATGGGAACGTTCGGTTGAAACTCGTAAAACGCGATGGCGACGTTGGGGTTTCGATAGCGAATAGAAAATAGTAGTCGCTGGACTAAGCGTACAAAAGAAAGAAAGAAAAAGAAACAATAAGAAGAAAAGAAAGAGAGAGATAGAATAAAAAAACTGATGTGTGTACTTATGTGAGCACGTAAGAAGTTATACTTCTTTAGTGTACCAATATAATACTCTACATTTGTCGAAAAAACGATAATATGATAAAATAAAAAATGAAGATATTAAATACCATTGATAAAGGTTTTAATTAATATGTACAATCTAATTTATTTATTTACGAATTACTTCATACCGTAAATATCGACAACTTCGTGGTGTCAATTTTTCGGTCGCCTCTAAATTCACTTTCCAAAACACGCTAAAAGAAGTATAACTTCAAAACAAAACTGGTGTGTGTACTACTTATGTACACACGCAAGAAGTTATACTTTTTTAGCGTACCAAAACGAAAATAACCTCAAAAATAACTTCAATTATCTCGCGTGCCAATATAATACTCTACATTTGTCGAAAATACGATAATATGATAAAATAAAATGAAGATATTAAATAACATTGATAAAAGTTTTAATTAATATGTACAACCTAATTTATTTATTTACGAGTTACTTCAATTTGAAATCGCTTTGCCCGTGCATCGTAAATATCGACAACTTCGTGGTGTCGATTTTTCGGTCGCATCTAACTTCAGTTTACAAAACGTGCCAAAAGAAGTTTAACTTCAAAACAAAACTGGTGTGTGTACTTATTTACGTACGTAAGAAGTTATACTTCTTTAGCATACCAAAACGAACATAACCTCAATAACTTCAATTATTTCGCGTACCAATATAATACTCTACATTTGTCGAAAAAACGATAATATGATAAAATAAAAAATGAAGATATTAAATACCATTGATAAAGGTTTTAATTAATATGTACAATCTAATTTATTTATTTACGAATTACTTCATGCCGTAAATTTGAAATCGCTTTGCCAGCGCATCGTAAATATCGAACAACTTCGTGGTGTCGATTTTTCGGTCGCATTTAACTTCACTTTCCAAAACGCGCCAAAAGAAGTATAACTTCAAAAAGAAAACAACAAAATCTGTCCGATCGTAAAGTTCATTCTCGGGGAAAGGAGTTTTTCTCTCTCTCTCTCTCTCTCGAAGCGTGTTGATATCGAGTTCACAGTGCATACAGTGCACACAATGCAGTGCACACAATGCAGTGCACAAAATGCACACACACATGTGTAACTTATGCGATTGCGGGTGCGAAATCGCGACGCGTATGAGTACTATAACCTACACCTACCTATACGTTCATTCGCGAAAAGAAAAATGTAGAGAAATAGAAATAAAAATAGAAAGAGAAGAGAAGAGAAGAGGAGACAAAAAAAAATAGGAAGTGGGAGGAGGGGGTGGGGGGTGGGGGTGAGTTGGTTGTAAGAGAAAATAGAAGGAGATCGAGAAAAATATACGCGTGGATTTTTTCCTCGGCGATTGTCTGCAAAGTCACTGATCAAAAGAAAAATGGAAGAACGAGTTTTATCGAAAGGATTCATTTTATAGCGTTCGGGCATTTCCCCCCTCATCCTCCTCTTACTCCTCCTCTTCTATTCCTATCCTATCTTATTCTCTCCGCAAGCTCACTCACCCCCATACACTACCACCTCAACCTCCCACCCAGCCAAGCTTCGCTTATAGGTTCGAAGCTTCGAGCAACGAATTCATATGTAGGTGCACGTGCAAACTCATCCCTCTACTTTTCTCTCCTCTCTCTCTCTCTCTCTCTCTCACTAACACCCACCCCTTCCTCTACCTCAACTAACCCCACACCAAACCCCTGCCACTAACACACCACCACTCTACTATCTACTTCACTTTATTCTTTTTCTATCTATCTTCCTTTCTTTCTTTCTTTCTTTCTTTCTTTTTTTCTTTTTCTTTTTCTCGTTGGGTTGGAGAGGATCGAGGGCAAAACTGGATTTCGATTTCTCGCAGGTGACTTCGAAAAGACGACGGCAACATCCGTGCGAATCTTTCGAAAGACGAGGAAGGGGTGAGTGGGGGGAGGGGGAAAGGAGAGACGAGAAGCGAAGGAGTTGTCTGTCGTTTTCAACGAGAAACATATGAGAAAGGATAGATAGAGTTAAAGAGAGAGAAAGAGAGAAAGAGAGAAGGAGAGAGAGAAACTGCAAGAGAACCTTTGAAGAGAACTCGACGGATATATTGGAAAATTGCTACCTCGCGGTTATTCCCCCAAGTTAGGGGAGGAGAAACCACACTAGCATTACATCTATATATCCCTAGGTAGATATATACCGGATGTGACGAAAGTAACCAAGACCAAGTGAGACTCTACATCTTTTCTCGTCAAATGTTCTTTATAGTTTTTAATATCACAAAAATTGAGAGAGAGAGAGAGAGAGAGAGAGGGGTAGTCTTATGGATAGATTTTTCTTTTTCTTTTTCTATCTCAAGTGAATTTGACCTACTAACAAACTATATTACATTTTTTTGTCTGTCTATTTGAACTACCACGATAATTCGATTGATTGATTTATTATCAAATTAATAGTAAATATAGTTGTATCTATTAATAAATAGGTGCACACTATACTCGACATAGTTTTGACGTATGTTTAATTACAAGATTTAAATCATATCTCGTTAACGGTATCTCTTCTTTTTTTTTTTTTTTTTTTTTAATCGTTTCTGAATATATATATATATATATATATATATATATATATATATATACTTTTAGGACACGTTAAATATGTAAGATAGATACTTGATAAATATTTGAAACATCAATCTACAAATTGGAATAATTATTTAAATAAATATTTATATAAAATAGGAAATATTAGATTATTCGTAAAGTTTATATGGCTATTTTAATATTTTGAATATGTTCTTCATCTGCCACGTTTAATATTTTTCCAATTTAAAACATATTTTTAGGTAAAGTGATATTTTTCTGATGAAAAAAATTAATAGGTGATTTTCGATATCATTTTGATATGTTTTATAATGATTTATTGTAATAGTTTGTATGGAATAGTAATAATAATAATATACACGATAAAATTTGAACCATCAAGTAGAAAACAACATGAATTAAAAAAAGATAATGGAAGTATAGTAGTTATTATAGAATTTTTTGTTATAAAGAAAATGTCTAAATTTGAATAGTATCATTGTATGGAGAATACTACGAAAAGTGTGACAATATTTTGCGATGATTGTCCTAAAAAACTATGCATATGTCTTCCTTGTTTCAACAAAATACATTGATACACGAAACTATGAATAAAAAAGCTTCTGTAATTTTTGCTAATTTTAAGAAGAATTGTGTTTATTTACTAAAAATTATGAAATGATATATATGGGGTTGAAAACGAAGTTTCTTCATATTTTAAAATCACATAATTCTATAATACTGATCAGACCTGACAATATTTCCCTGCGTTTGAAGATAACTACATATTACAAACAAGATAAAATAAAGATACGTTTTTTTTGAAAAATTTCATTTCAAAAATAAAAAAATGCGAGTGTTTGCTAAAAAAAAGAAAAAAAAAGGATTCGCAATGCGGTATATTGGTATGCGTAGTAGAAAACTGTTACGAACGTTTTCAATCTGGAAAATTTCGATGTTCAAGATAAACCTTGTTATAGTTCGACCAATCGATGAAAAAGTCGATTAGATGACGGGACAAAAAAAAATTGAGTAAAACCGGTACGTTTACAATCATATTATTTAATAAGAAACTAAACGTATATCGCAAAACAATTTTCAATTATTCGAAATAGGTTAAATACAAAATACAAAAAAAAAAAAAAGAAAAAAAACATGTTTTACTTGTGCATTATAAAATATGAAGAAAATATATGTTCACAAATCCGCACAAACTTTTCGTACAACTTGATACCCACTGATACCCACCCACCCACCACCCACCCGTGACATGAAATATCTTCCTAAAAAATAGAATTTTGTGAACTCATCCCCTATTTAAAAGAATACCCCATGACAAGAGAACAACTTCATTCGGTTAGTTTCTCAAGTAGAATGCCAGAGAGTAGTCAAGGTATCGTTAGTCACGCGATCACTTAACGAATTCTCATGAGAGATCTATGGGACTCTGGTGAACGAATGTTTTACTGCCTTGAGAGTCTCTTTTTCCAGTTTCAAATACTTGTGACCGAGTTAAAGTAGACACGTGCGCTTTATAAAGGACTTATATATATATACATACATATATGCATGTGTAAAGATAAATATGTAAAAGATGATCTTAAGTGACTTTTTTCGAACACTTAAAACATTTTTATTCGATGGAAATATTTATAATTGATATTTCAGCATTTAAATCTAATTTTTTGTTTTTTAATAATGTTTTTTAATTATATATTAATTTTAAATGTTTTTTTTTAAATATACTTATACATTCTCTATTTCATGTTACTCTTCCTGTTTTATTTGTTATTATAATCAGTATACTATTATAACAATTATTATTATTATTTTTGTTGCAATTGTAATGAAAAATGTAATGTTCCATATAAATGTTTTTTTAATTATTGTATTTCTGAAAAGTATAGAATATATTTAAAATATGTGAAATATAGTATGAAATATATTTCGAAAATAAAAATACTCACAAATACAGAAATTATTTTCTTATAAAATAATTTAACAAAGATTTATTTTATATATGATAATAATAATAATAATAATATATATGATACTAAGACAATAATAGTAATAAGTATAATAATAATCTTACAATTAAGAAATCTAGAATTCTCCATCCCATCATAGAACCCTTGTCTTCAATTAAACTTACTTGTTTCCTACAGGTCCTATTCTAGCCCTACCAACTGTCTAAACAAATCCCACAAGTTCCTTAGTTTCCCTTTACCGAAAACCTAAGAAAAATAAATGTTAATTTCCGACCAAATTACACTAACTTAAACATCAACTTTAAATTTTTCAAAATATCTTCTGCCACATTTTAAAATCCATAAAAAAAAATATAGAAATAAAACATACGTTTCAAAGTATAACTTCTCAAATTTACTGACCGTACTCATATTGCATTCTAAATACTTTTGAATTTGGCACGTAACTGATACACAAATTGTACGACTCTCTTCTACCCTCCCTACTCAAACAAACAAACAAAAAAATAAAACAAAAATTCGTACAACAATGATATATCGCTTTGGTGATAGGTGATGTGCGGGGGCGGGTGCGGGGTGGGGTAGAGAGAAAAAAAAACGTAACGATTTTCCATGCCAAACAGAAAAAGCTTCCGTTTGAATTTCCTCGAGGTAGTGGGTAAAAGCAAAAGCTTGGAACGAAAGCCCCGAAAACAGCTTCAACGAAACATTGGTGAAAAACACGAAACGTTCACGAAAAACGTCCATTAGGTGTGCCCTTTCATTTCCCTCAACAAACCCCCCAACCCCCATTGGTAAACTACAAACCCATCGAAAACTGAAAGTTGGTAAAAACTGCGTAGTATCTACACGAGTATATTTCATCGTTTCGAATCAAAATTTACGGTAATGATTATCGTCTATACATCAACTTCTTTCTTTTTTTTGTTTCCTTGAACGCAAATAGTATTCTTCTGTGTGCATAATCGTAACTCGTATTTGGGTTAACCGCAAAGCAGCAAACCTGTTTGCCGATATGCTTTGATCTAAAAGGGTTTGCCTGGAATGCAGTGGAAAGAAACCGATAAACGTTTCATACTTACTAAATTTGTCGTATATTATACAAAGGACTCTAATCAAAAAGGGGACCTCGAAAACGAGAGAGAGAGAGGGAGAGAGAAAAATAAAGAGAAATTTCGTACACGCGTAATTTAATTAACGTTTACATTTATATAAATCAGAATGAAATGTTTCTAAATATAGAAGCTTTTTAAAACTCATATTAATTTCCTTAATAATATATTTTTTTGGACACAACGAATTCCAATTTGTTTTTTTTTTTCAATTAGAACATACGTATATAACCCTTTTTGAAGTATAATTTTAGAATAACTTATATAAACTTCAATAAGGAAAGAAAGTTTGTATACGCGTAATTAAATTAACGTTTAAATTTGTATAAATCAGAATGAAATGTTTATAAATATAGAAGCTTTTTAAAACTCATATTAATTTCTCTAATGATATATATTTTTTTTAACACAACCAATTCTAATTTGTTTCTTTTTTTTCATTTACAACATACGTATATAACCCTTTTCGAAGTATAATTTTTCAATAAAACAATTCGAGAACGTGCCAAAAAAAAAAACAAAAAGAAGTAATTTCATTAGTGTTACATTTATTTGACCTATACAAAAATATTAATTAACATCATCCTTCTATCTTTATTTCAAATTCTTAGATTCTTAGAAAGATATCGCAAGATTAAGAGAAAAGACACGTAGAGTGATACGCGGAAAGGAGATTATGCGTTCGATGGAATGAAGCACGTGTAAGTACTGCTTCAGGCAAACTTGAAAACCGAATGCAGGATAAAAGAGAGGTAAAATGAGAGATAGAGAAAGAGTCAGAGAAACAGTGTGTATGTATGTGGTTAAAGGGTTGTCTTTGAGTGAGTCGTAGAGGAAACTGAAGGGTGAGTCAGATACAGTAAAAGAGAAAGAGAGAGGCTAGGGGTTGAAGAGAGAGACAAGAGAAGGAAAGATAGAGAGAAAGAGAGATGGTATATGTTTCATGATACTCAGTAATGCTGTCGAGCGTGTACTTACACACTACGGTAAGATTCTTCATGGCGGAGTTTGTGGAGAAGGTCGGTGCATCTGCAGTAACTTCGCAGCTGAACGTACCCGAGAGAGCAAAGTCGACGTTGTATAGTGTTACCTCGTTGTTGTTGGACTTCCCAGCCTGAAAACCACACATTGAAAATGTACTGAACGTTGTACTTGACTTGCCACCACCACCACCACCACCACCACCAACAGAAATTTCATTTATAATTTCAACGTTAAACTTATATCACTAATTTTGGCATCATTTGTTGTTTATCGTAATCTTAATAACACTTTGAATATTTGTTTTTATTATTCGTTTAATATATATTGTAATTTTTTAACATTCAATAGAAGTTTTTTTAAAGTGTCGACACCATCACCAATCCCACCACTACACGGATACAAGAATTTCATTTATAATTTCAACTAACTTATATCACTAATTTTGGTATCATTTGTTGTTTATCGTAATTTTAATAACAAGTTAAATATTTATTTCTTTTATTTTTGTATAATATATTTTAATTTTTAACATTCAATAGATGTTTTTTATTGAAGTGTCGCTTGATTTATCAATACTTTTGGATTTATTTATAATTAACGTTTTATTCATTTATTTTAATCTTTTGTCAGTATTATATTATATAGGTATCTTTTTTGATTAGTTTTTGGGCCTTGTTTTTCGTACTTTTTAATATACACCAAAAAAGATTGTGATTTGAAATTTTCGAAACCTTCAATTTGATGTGTCAATCATTTAATTGTCCAACAATTTTTTTTTGCATATATATATATTTTACTTTTTTTTTTATAAACAAATAGAACAATTCCGTAAAAATATATTTTTTTCATTTCAATGATAAAACGTAATAATACTTCATCAAATATATTCGATAAAAAAATATCGAATAAAAAATAAATTTAATCTGTATAGCTCGCTTATATTTGTCTTTAAATAAAATTTGTTCTATACATTATTTACAAAAGAATAAAAACAAATATAAATCAATAAATAAATTCAAAATATTTCGACTAATCAAAGAGATCGTAAAAGTTTATTAAAAACAAAAATTATATTCACAGTAAATGTGCATGAATCTGAATAAATATAAATGAATAAATATAATATAAAAAATATATAACATATGCATAAATATAAATAAAATTTCTACATTATTCAATATTTTTCCTATAAAATAAAAATATATTTTCATACTATTATATATATATATATATATATAGAAATCGTTTATTTTTAAATTAATTTATTAACACGATTGACTAACACAAATGTATTATATTTCATTAAAAAAATTTTCCCCTTTAATATTCTCTCGCGAAAGTAATTAAAATTTAAATTAATTATAATTCAAATGAAATCGTCGTTTAATGAGATAAAAAAAAAAACAATTCATATTTTAAATACAAAATCTCTACAATTCTTTTTATTATTTTATTATATATTTATTATTAATATTCAAGTAACAAGGAACGTAATCAAGGATGAATATAAATAGAGAAAAAAGAAATTAGAAAGAGAATGAAAAGAGAGATAGAACAAGACAGATTCATTGAAATAGTTACGAAAAGCATATTCGAGGATACTGTAAGGAAGACTAATTTAATCGAAGGTCTGTTCGAATTGTTTCATTAGCATTTTATCGGTTTGATATCTTCTTTATTGTCGATGGAAATGAGAGAAAGAGATAAAGATAGAGAGAAAGAGAACAAGAAAGAGAGATAGATAAGGCTTTTATTTTCAATATTCGTTTGAAACGTTCGCTAAAGTTCCAATGAGCGCACTTGAGTAAATCAACGTTTTATCAGAAATTATCTAGCACTCGGATAAAATTGACTCGATGAGCCTAAGTGGCGAAGATGAAGGTAAAAATAAAAAAAAAAGAAAGAGAGAGAGAGGGAAATACAATCGAAGAAAACGTAGCAGTAAAAAGCGTCAGTGAGGAAAGATTTAATCGGTACAATCAAAGGATTGTATGCGTAATTAGAGTAAGTTCAAATAACGAACGAAGCTAAGAAATTAAAATGTTAAAATGAAGGGGAGTTACGAAAAAAGGAAAAGAAAATTAGGGGAGGAAGGGGGAAAAAAATGAAAGAAAAATTAAGGGAATGGTAGTAGTGGTTTGGTTCCTTTGAACCGAAATAAGACAAACGTATTTTTCTTATTTTATCTAAAAAGGAACGTAACGGGAGAGAAATAAACAGAAAAAAGTAACTTGGTGTTAGTGTTGTATCAAAAAGAACACACTCCCAACCCCAATCTCCACCCAACCTTCCTTTTCTTTTTCTCGCTATCGTTTTGAAAGTTTCTAACCGAAATAAGAGAAAGAAGAAGAAGAAAAAAAAAACTGTCCATTAGTTTTTGTAATTTTTGATTAAAGAAGAACACCGTCAGAAGTTGTATTATTCTTTTTTTTTCTTTTTTACTTCTTCTATTAAAAACAAAACAAAAATAAGAAAAGATAAAACAAAAGGAATGGAAATAAAAAGCGTACGATTTTTATTTTATTATAAATCAAACAGAAGAAAGAAAGAAAGAGAGAGAGGGAGGGGAAGAGGAGTTGAGGAAAACATAAAATGGAAATCGAAGAATAACAAAACAGTTTTCGAGATAAAGTTTGATCTAGTTTCTATTCGATAAAAGAATATCGACGTGAAACAGCAGCAGCACATCATCTTTTCCTTCACCCAATGTTCTCTCCTCTATTATAAAGAAAAAAATTGCAAAATATATTGTAAAATAAAGACGAGAAATAAGGAAAGTACTCAATTCTCGAGTATTATATTTAAACATTCTTTTTATTTTTCTCTTTTGAGGTTAAACAAAAATAATAACGGAAAAAGCGTATCTTATGCCATGTTTACAAAGTGATCGAAACATAAACGAATATCTTTTGAAAAGGATCAATAAAATGGCGATCATATTGGAAGATGATCCAACGTTGAAAATAACGAACACCATATATACTCTTGAAATGATGTGCTCGCTTTCGCAAAAGAAAAATTGTTTGACAGAAAATGGTGGAAGAGAAGTTAGAAATATTATATTGAAATCATCGTGTTAAAGTAAAGCAGAAAAAGAA
The DNA here is from genome assembly GCA_023678865.1 of Polistes exclamans. Lineage (NCBI taxonomy): Eukaryota > Metazoa > Arthropoda > Insecta > Hymenoptera > Vespidae > Polistes > Polistes exclamans. Next base: position 2,467,066 of record JACGWG010000023.1, on the reverse strand, counting down.
TTTTTGGGAACAAAGTGAGATACTGTTTTGTAATTTTTTCGTCGATTCAATGCGACTGTTACACACTTTTCAATTTAATTTGGTCAAACACGTGAAGCTGATTCTGATGACGCGACTAACTTCATGCTGTTAATTTCATATCAGTGTGCGCGCGCATCGTTAATATCAACTAACTTCATCGTGGTAATTTTGTGTGCGCGCGCATCCTAATATAATTCACTCTCATTCATTTTTTTTTCTAAACGCACCGAAAAAAATATAATTTCGCAAAATTGCAATAAAATAAAGATAACAAAAATTGGAAAAGGTAATTTACGTGACTAATGTAGAAGACACTGACCACTGATTTTATAATATACTATTTTAATACAACAAAATGAAATATAATTGTACTCTTTGTCAAGTTCTTAGTCGAACAAAATTAATATATAGGAAAATAATATAATAATAAATGATAATATAACAGAAAGTAACAAGTCGAAGTAGATACAATTAATAATAATAATAAAAGATATAATAATCACTATTAAATTTGTACATATATATAAAATAACGTTAAAGTAAATTAACAAAATCGAATAATAATAATACGAATAGAAATCAATTGAAAATAAATCGATAAATAATCTAATGACAAACAATAATACACCTAACAATTAATATAACGTTTAATAAAATGATATTTTATAATTTCAAAAGCTGTGTAACGTCATGGGGCATCTTCTGACTGATTTTTCTCTCACGAAAAGTAAAACAGAAGAATTTTAGGATCGATGAAAGGAGATGAATTTTTTTTTGGATTGTACAGACATAAAACTGTTCGATGAAAGCTTCGAAACGATGATAAAAGATTCTCGAAAGGTCGAACGGATTGTTTTACGACGATTAGATCGACGATTAGGTCAAAGGTATTGTTAACGAGCACCGTACACGAGGTGGTAAACGATTCGTCGTTGTCCCGATAAATGCACGGCCATATTTCTTCTATTCCTTTTCTATCCATCTATCTCTTTTTTGTTATCTCTCTCTCTCTCTCTTGCACTCTCTTTGTCGATTTCACATTGCTTCCGAGAAGCATAAATCAAGAAATATGGAAGAACGCGATTCGAACGACTTTATTACTACTATATATATATATATCATACGTTCACGTTCAGGATTCATCGCAATTTCTCACGCATTTGAATACGAACATATAGGGTGACTCGAAAATAAATCTAATTATTAGTATATTTTAGAATATCTATATACTATCGATCAAGAGTTTTGAATTAAATGCTGTTTATTCGAGTATGCGCGGCGCGTATCAATTTTGTCGAATTTTGTATCAATTGATCGAATAATGTGAATTTTATTTTTAAATGAAATATATATTTTCATATTTGATTATATGTATATTCGCGTTATATGTGAGAAAGATAGTTGAAATATCTTTAACGCGTTATGGAAATTCACGCTGTAGAAATTCATGTTATAGGAAAATTATCTACTGTATATAGAATATCATGTTTTGAAGTTTGGTTATAAGATATCTTGTTTGAATTTTTGTTGTTTTTCTTCTTTTTTATTTTTACTCGTGTATCGATGACTCGAGAAACCAAGAATATCTTTTTTTGTTTTCAAAATAACAAAGCTCGTCTTTGTTTTATGGCAAACATTATTTCGATTTGCCAAATTAATGAGTTTAACAATTTGAATTATATTGTAAGAGATATTTCAGTATTATTTTATGACAATAAAAGTCTCGTATAGTTTATACGCGCGGTTTTTAAAACAATTCTTGAAATAAATATTCTTACTGACATGAGACACTTTTGGCAATTTTTATTAAAAAAAATATATGGGAAATATATTAAATTAGAAACACTCGGAAAATTAATCGCAGGGATGGCCTAGAATATGTTGGCTGTCGTGAAAAATGAAAATGGTGTTTTTGATGAAATAGCAATTTAAGGAAAAATATTCCCTTAATAAAAAAAAAAAAATATAATACAAAATGGTAAAGCATACTACTATTCACAAGTTTTTCTGACATAATAAATTAAACTCATATCGTATTATAAATATTCGGTTTCTCTGAATTATACGAAGTAATTGCAAAATTATGATTAGTAGATTGGTGTAAAATTAATAACAAATTTTTTACTATTTTATATTTGACGCTATTGTTTTTATTTATGGTCATGTAATAGATTATTGTAAAGGCTTAAATTGGAACTATTAATTTTTAATAACAATATTAATGTTTTAACAAAAATATAAATGACAGCTTGACCAAATCAAATCACATTTGACGATTATAACCGCGTTGTTACAAAATTTAAGGAATAATTCTTTAGAAATTTCATTTAATTTTGTTATTACATGGTAATTTTAGAAATGAAAGAATGAAAGAAAAAAAAAAGAAAATAAAACGTGTATTAACTTACTAATTCAATTTTTTACTAATTATGGTAAGTTTTCATTTATCAGAGCATGTTTTTTATTTCGATGTTCTTACTTTTTAACAATCTTTTCTTTTTTTTCATTTATCGAAATGATTAAAGTTGTTCGAATTGAATATTTTAAACAGACATTATATGACTTTAAGTTCTGTATGTTCCATTTATTTTTTTCATTATTATATCAAAACATTTTTTATAGATATTCGAAATAATTTACGTTTTAAACGAGAGATTACTGAAATACTAAAAATTTCAAAACCATCAGTTGAGAGTTTTGAAATCGGATTAAGTATGATTTAAATGAAAAAAATTTAAAAAAAAAAGCAAAAAAAAAAAGAAAAAAAAGAAAAAGGGAAAAAAGAAAAAAATCGGGAAAAAAGAAAAATTGGATTGATTGGATTTCAGTTTGTGATTAAACTCTTGAAACGTAACATAAACGAATTATTTTTCGAGCGTATTGTTACACTCGATGAAAACTGATTTGTAGGAATAAAACGAAATTTTAAAAGTGTTATGGGTAAAAAATTTTAGGGTGACACTTGTTCACACATGTATTTGTAGATTGGTCGAATTTAATAACCTAATTTCAAACATTTTATTATATCAATTAGAGAAAAAAAAAGAAACTAGTTTGATTAGAAGAAAAAACAACGAAAATGAATTATTAAGAAGATGTTCTGTTAAAAAATCTAACATAAGATGTGTTTTCCTAACAACTATATAAAAATGTTCAAATAAAGTTCGATGAAAGTTGATGTCAACTGAAATTAGGTTTGACGATAATAAATAAGTAAAATGCAAAGAAAATGATTATACAACGAAGAAGACTTTGTAACTTTTTAAAGAAGCCTATCAGGATAGAAATTTATAAAAGAAAAACAAAGAATTATTAAAGTAAATAATGTAGGTCATTGCAATCACGATGACATAGTCATTTCACTAACACCAAACTTCATTAAAAATGTAATAAATATAGAAAAATATTGAACAAATTCTTTTTAATTATCATAATCAAAATTACAAATACATTCAAATTAATAGCCATTTTCTTTTTCAATATTATTTTATATCGAAAAAATGTTACATGAAATTTTGATTCACCTTCGATTATTCAGAAAAATTTCCAAACACAAATCGTAAACTAAACTTGGATTGTTTAAAAATATTTTGATACTGCAGGAATCAGTTTCCAAATGTAATTTTGCACTCGAAGTATTAAATTAAGTGAAGTTAGATGTGATACGTGTATATGGTGTTACATACAAAAAATTCACAATTTCTACATTATTTTATACAAACCGATACTATAAAAGGAAATTTACTATTCAAAAAATATACTTGATATATAGTATTTTATATCATTCAAACACGACACTTGTATGTGGTGTCAGATGAACAAAAAGTTCACAACGTTTGTATCGTGTTATATGAATCAACAACCAACACTATACCGAAACATTTGTTAAAAAGTAGTCAAGTTAAAATAAAATTAATTGTATAAAGTGTCGTATAAACAAAAATCACAATTTTTCTACTTCTATGTATAAACGAATATACAACAAATTATTGTCTGTGTTAATTAAAGTATAGAGACACGTAAAATGGAAAACTTGCATAGCCGGTTGTAATACAAATTTCAAAGTTGCAATGTTTGTATTTATTATACATAAACGAATGTTATATCAAATTGTGTATATATCATTCTTAAAACATACTTGACACTCAAAGTTTGAAAGTAGTTCAAGATTAAATAGAACACTTCTAAAACCATGTAAAAACACAAACAGTGACAATACCAGAGAGAGAGTAGAGCATCTGATTATAAATCAAGTTCTTGTTTATACGTCAAATTACATTACCTAGTGTGACCGCCTAAAAGAAAGGTAATTTTTAGAAATTTTTTTAAAGAAAACTACTGGATCAAATATTTTAAAATTTAGAGGATATATTTATACATAATTAACGAATATTCACTAAAATTTTCAAATGAAAAAAGGTCATTTTCAGCGAGTTATTCGCTATCTCCCAAGTCACTAAAAAAAAAAGAGCCTAAAAACGGCTGCAGTGATTCCGATCTTCACCGTGGATGAAATAAAAAAAAATACTGTTAATCTAGAAGGTATTGCCTATACAATGACCTAAAATTGTGAAAAAAAAATTGAAATTTAACAAAATGGCAGACTTTTAAAAAAAAAAATCGAATGTTGCTCAAAATTTTGATGATTTTTGGCCTGCCAAATTTACATTTTTTATACAATCGTAAAACTTTTAGATCATTGTATAGAGAAACATATCCGAAATAAACAGAAAAAAAAATCAAAGCGATCGGATGATTCTTCTTCGAGTTACAATTGCAGCCAATTTGAAAAATTGTAGTTTTGAGAAAAACGCGTTCAAAGATGAAATAATTGCTTTCTAATCCCTGACCGGCTACTCTTTAGAAGACTGTAACTCTAAAACTATTTGAAATTTCAGTATGTTATTTTTAAAGCTATAGACTATGAAAATATGCACACAAAAAAAAAATCAATTTTTTTCCAAATTTCACACTAGGTGTGTGTGTCCCGTTAATCTTTACGTAAATATATATATATATAAATAAAAATGAAAAGAAACTTACATCAACGTGTATGCCAGTGATATTAAATATCTTGGTGGTCTGTTCTTCGTTCGGTGAATATCGGTAGAACTCGTACCTACCACGGTACCACTTGACAGAGTAAAGGGGTGCCTTCTCGAGATCATAATGGCAGCGCAGAATCACCTCCTGACCACGTTGCACTGCCTCCGGAACCACTTCCAAGCTGACGTTCCGCAGGCACCTCGCACCTTTGTGGAAAATGAGAACGGGAACGGAGCATTAAGTCTAGTATGCATCATTAGTCCGCCTTTACTCATCATCGTGCTAGGGGGTTAGGTTACACAGCACGCGTCAGCGAGAAATTGCAATTCCACCGAATGACAATTCCTCGCTTTTTTTCTCTCAACCACCAAGCACCCCCCACCCCACCCCTAAACCTCCCCCTTTATACTCCTACTCGTTTCGTTTCATCTTTATCCAGTACTTTATTCTCTCTCTCTCTTTTTCTATCGCACCAACAAACACGCACCACCACTCACAACTCTTCTGTGCGTTTGTATTTATTTCAACCACAACCACCCACCCACTCACTCACCCCCTTTTCCTACTTCTCCTACTCCTCCTCCTTCTCTCGTTTTCCTATTTTTTTTTCTCTCACTCTGCGAGCCATCCAACCCCACCCCACCCCCCTCTTCCACCATTTCGCAATGATGTGCAGCAACACGCGATATTCAACCGACTTCGGGGCCCGTATTCTTTCCGCATTTTTTTTTCGCTGACGCTAGCTCGCTCCTTCCGTCGTTTCTTCGGATTATCGACAATTCCGAATCGTTCGATTGGTTTTCTACACCCCCCCCCCCCCCCGCCACTACCCCACCTCGGTTCGATCGACTCCTCGAGAACAGTTCTAATACGAAAACGCTTTTTTTTATCGAGATGTACGAATCGATTCCTCCCAACTTTCCCCCCCCCCACCCTTTTTTTTTTCTTCTACAACCATCTTCTTCGATGAGAATTTTTAATTATTTTAAACTGTAGTCGTACGATGCAGGAAAAAAAAATATATATTCTTATTACTAACTTCCAAATGTTTCTCATTTTCTTTTTTCAATAAGCGTAATGATTAAATTAATCTAATGAGAAGATTTTTTTTTTTGATAAAGAAATTATACATCAAATGATTGAAATAAATCGGTGAATAAGTATTTACAAAAGAAAAAAAACAAAAAAAGAAAGTTAATTAAATATACAGAAAATGATTCAGCAAATATTTCTTTTCAATATTGTAATCGAAAAATATTATTTAAAAAGACGAGTTTAAGAAAAAACAAGACCGGGAAGAGTTAAGAAAAAGGGGACAACAAAAAACTGAATTTTTCCAAAGGACAGAAAGTAGGATGGTGGTAGTGGTGGTGGTGGTGTTGGTGGTGGTGGTGTTGGTGGTGTCGAAAGAATCGTAACGGGGGCGGGAGGAAAAAAAAAAAAAAAATAAAAATGCGTTTCCCTACAAAGGCCCTAATGCTGAAACAAGTTGGAAAAGCTGTCTTCTTCTTCTTCTCCTTTCATTTAGAATTGAAAAAGGTAGTAGTAGTAGTAGTACGTGGCATATGCTTAAACTTTCCACGAACTACTTTCGAGAAACACGTTATTTCTGAAAGTCTTCCTTCATCGTTCGTTTCACTTCAGTGTATATGTATGTGTGTATGTATATATGTACTGTCCAAAATGTTCATTCCCTATCTCTCTCTCTCTCTCTCTCTCTCTTTCTCTCATTTACACTAAAACCTCCTGACCCGTTAAGTTTTTATGCACCAAAACACCGGAATCAATTACGACGACTCTTGACTAATTACTCGTAAAGCAGGCTAATTAGCCAAACGCGTGCTTGTGACCTTTTCAACGTTTCCTTTTTTTTTTTTTTTCGGAAAGAGGAAGAAGGAGGAGGAGAAAAGAAACAAAAAAGAAAAAAAGAAAACACAGAGAAATATATAAGGATAGGTGAGAGTTGGAAAAAAAAACAAAACGTAGGATAAGAAAATGATATTATAACGTATTCCTGTTTCTTTTCATTTAAACGAAAACGTTCTCGAAAAGATGGGGAGAGAAAGGGAGAGGAAGGGGAAGGGGAGAGAAAAATGTTGGAAAACATTCCCCACGTATAATATATATTTTATATTTCGCCCGGGTATTTTTCATTTACCGAGCTTCCCTAATGAAGCTAATTATTCTTCTTCTTCATCTTGGTGGTGGTAGTGGTAATACACCTACCTAACCCTTCGAATCGCGAGAATCCATGAATAGATCTAAGGGTAAAGAAAAGAAAAGAAAAGAAAAGAAAAGGAAAGAATCATTTTTATCGTTCTATTTCGTCGAATTGTAAGAAACTGTTTAAATGGGATTAAAATCCTGCAATTAACGAAGAGCATTAAAAAAATAAGAAAAAAAAAAGAAAAAAAAAAGGATGAAAAAGTTAAACGATTTATGTAAGAATAAGATGACATTAATCTTTCTTATATATTATTATTCAATTGATTCCATTATAATATAATATTTTATATGCGTGATTTTTTTTATTATCTTTATCGAATAAGATTCGTTAAGGGGTTACATGGGTTTACACCGGGAAAAAATAGCATATATTCAACAATTTTTTTTTTTATATAAACAATGGAATTCTTATTCAAACTTTTGATAGTATTTAAGATACATATTTAAAGAACATTTTCTGAATTTTTGGTTGAAAAATATTTTAAACTCAGTCATTGAGACGTCATTTCCGGTGACCCCACCGAAAAAAAGTGTATTCGCGTTGACAGCAGAACTTATAAGCGGTGGGGGTTTTTCTGTTGAAAAAATAGGGTCTTTTAGTGAATACTTAAAACTAAAAACTGGACGAAGGAAAAAGAACAAAATTAAAATTTGGATTTTTGGCAACGTTTTTAGCAAGAACATTCAAATTTTGCTACAATTTCCACCACATTTTGGTTTCTTAAAATTCGATTTTATGAAAAAAAACGAAAATCCTTCGTCCAAGTCCTTGTCAATAGTATCACGAAGACGTGTAGCAAATTTCATGAAAATCGGTTAAATAGTTTTCGAGAAATCTTGACAATCGACTTTAGAAAAAGCGTTTTGAGAAAAACGCGTTTAAAGATTTGAGTGCTGGTATAAGAGCCATTAAAGAATGGAACTTCCCAGGGCTCTATCTTTAAAACTACTACTCCTATCGACTTCAAAATTCAATACAATATTCTAGATGAGTTGTAGAATTGAAAAAAAAATAAAAAAAAGAAAATTTTTTTGAAAGTCCCAAACCCATGTAACCCCTTAAAAGATAATTAAAATTAATTGTTTTGTTTTATATCGAGTATAATAGTTTTTAATACAAAAACTATATATCAACACGTTATTTTGTTTATTTTCTCTAAGAAAAAAATGATCGTGGAAACAATTTCTTTCCCACCCCCCCTCCAGGTAATTTCATTATCATTTGGTTTTTTATATTTTCTTTTCTTCAATCGAATTTCATAATTTTGTTCGATTAATTGATTTCTCGTATTGTACGGAATAAAAAAATGTTTCGAGTGAAATATCACAATATGATTAATTCGTTAAATATTTTTGAAACAAAAGAAAAATGATGTCAGGTAATTCACGTAACTGTAACACAAGCTGTAGATATTTGTTCTGGTTAAAGTTTTAAAAAAAAATGTTCGAGGTTTATGATTCACGATCATATATTTTTTTGTTCATTTTTCGACTGCGATAATGTATTATATGCAAGTGACTTTTTTCTTTGATACGACAATATGTTTTTGCAGGTGTAGGTATTAATCATAGAGAAATAGTTTTTGTAATATTGTAACCGAAAGAAATATTTAGTTTGGTGCTTTTCAGACGGGGGACACCCTGTATAATATATTAATTGCCTATGCAGGTGTTACTAATATCGTCATTAGCTTCATATTGAAATATACAGAACGCGTTACGTGTCTCCATTAATATTCCCTTTAACAAAGATCATTTGATTAAATTTTGTTAAGAAACACTATTTTAACGATATATTTTGGAGTAATAATTTTGCAATATAAAAGAATGTAAAATTTGTGTATCATTTGAAAAATTGTATTCAATATTTAACGTTAAGTTAACAACAATTTATTATACCAATGTGATGATAATTTTATAATATATATAATAAATATAATACAAATTATATTTATATATAAAGATATTTCAATAATCATATATTTACTGATTTGTAAACACATATTATAATTTATAAAATAATATTGAAATATATAGAACGCGTTACGTATCTCCATTAATATTCCCTTTAACAAAGATCGTTTGATTAAATTTTGTTAAGAAACATTATTTTAACAATATATTTTGGAGTAATAATTTTGCAATATAAAAGAATGTAAAATCAGTGTATCATTTGAAAAATTGTATTCAATATTTAACGTTAAGTTAACAACAATTTATTATATCAATGTGATGATAATTTTATAATATATAAAATAAATATAATACAAATTATATTTATATATAAAAATATTTTATTAATCATGTATTTACTGATTTGTAAACACATATTATAATTTATAAAATAATATTGAAATATATAGAACGCGTTACGTGTCTACATTAATATTCCCTTTAACAAAGATCATTTGATTAAATTTTGTTAAGAAACACTATTTTAACAATATATTTTGGAGTAATAATTTTGCAATATAAAAGAATGTAAAAGCTGTGTATCACTTGAAAAATTGTATTCAATATTTAACGTTAAGTTAACAACAATTTATTATATCAATGTGATGATAATTTTATAATATATATAATAAATATAATACAAATTATATTTATATATAAAAATATTTTATTAATCATGTATTTACTGATATATAAACACATATTATAATTTATAAAATAATGTACTTTAAACCTCAAAACCATTTTAAATGCTGATAACAGAATACTTTTCATACGTGATTTTTTAAAATGGAGAATTAAAGTCAACATCTTTGTCAGGCTTTTCGTTAAAATAATTTTTTTAGAAATTTCGTTCTAATAATTTTACCACAGAAAAAGATGTTAGGTCATCCAATTAAAGGAGATGATAGTGAACGTTTACGTGTCAACGTTTGTCTCTCTGTTTTCATTATTCTTTTGTTTTTTTTGGCATAACTTTTCGTTTATAGTCGTACTTGTACATTGCCAGAGTCACTCATTTCAACAAAACAGATTTTTTCAAAAGTGTTAAATGTTTCAACACTTTTGTTCTTTTAATTCAACCAATATTCGTCTAATTCTTTTTATATCAGTATAAACTTGATAATAATACTGCAAGAAAAAGATATGCAGTTTAATATATTCACTTAAAAAATCCGCACATTTCACAAATGCACCAATCAAATAATAATTATATCAAATTTGACAATAATTAACGATCACTTTGAAATAATATTTGATTTGAAATATAACAAATCTATCTTTTATCATAACCATTAAAGAAAAATCAAATTACTATTCGCCAAACACGAGTTAATAATTTATCAACCAATTTAGAATAAAAAATATTCTAAATGTATACAGAAATAAACTTTAAAAAATAGAATTAACGTTAAAAATAAGAAACGTTTCCCCTCTCTCTCTCTTTAACTTATGCCAGTAGAAAATATCTTCAAAGTTTGACCGCAAAGATTTGAAATTCGTGACTAGGAAATTACGTCTGGTAAGATAATAATTTCCTCTTTACAATTAGCAGTGAAGTATTTTCCCTTTGACGGGCACCAGTTACGTTTGTTCTCCATTCTATCCTCCCTCAAACTCTATCAGCTAGCTGCTATCCTCTTCCTCCTCCTCCTCCTCCTCCTCCTCCTCCTCCTCCTCCTCCTCCTCTTCATCCACCTCCTCCTCCTCCACCTCTTTCCATAACTTTGAAATTTATAACGAAGTTTTAATAACCACTCTTCTTCCGGTGTGAAGGAAAGAACCGACAGGTACTCGTTGTTTCACGAGAGAATGGAAAACGACGCTTTGAATATCGTTTTACTTTTCTACTTTCTCACTCTTTCCATCTTCTTAAAATGATTATACGCAAAATATTAGCCCCAAGGGATAATTCCTTAACGTAAATGACGCGTTATCAAGATTTAATGAATAATTAGCTTATTTGATATCAGGTATATTGATATCCGATGGCCCGGTTGCGTCATTTCTGTGTCATCGTTCATCGATCCTTGACGTAATAAACGTTAAGGGAGGGATGGATGTAGTTCAAGCGCGAAAATTACTTCGATATTCACGACTGCATCCTATTCATGGCTCACGAAACCTAACGAACTGAAACAAATATGGACTAAATTTAATTGCCAACGAACCTAAATATTATATATGAAATTTATTCCCAACTATTTTATTATATAAATTAATCATTTGAAAATAATTCATGTGTACCTGTGTGTGTGTGTGTGTGTGTGTGTGTGTCCACGATTTTTTAATAATTATTAATCATTTGTTATATCTTATTATAATATGTTTGGGATTTGATTGAAAAAAAAGATTTATATTTTATTATCCATCGAATATAACAATTAAAGATAATAGTATTTTTCTACAGGAATTTGTTACTTATTGTTTTTTATTGTAAATATTTTCATCATTTTGTTATTAGATATAGCTATTAACAATAATTTAATGCACGATTTAAGAAATTTGATTTAAACACATTTAAATGATTTCTTTTACAACGATAATAAAATTAACAATATCACCACGGTGAATTGTTCTATGTTGTTAATCTACAAAAAGTTATGAAAATTATCAAACGAATAACATCCGATATACGTGCAAATAAACTTGTTACAAAAATCGATCTATTATTTATTTTTCTAAATTGACTAACACATTTGTTCGTCAAAATTGATTAAATTTCTGTTAACAGATATCGTATTTAACTATTTATAATTTTTAAATTGTTCTTTACTCATTCGAGAGTCTTCTCATTTCGTTGTCTATTTCTTTTTTTTTTTTCGTCATCATTCTATATATAATCTTATTAAATTTCTATATAATCTTATTAAGGTATTAGAGAGAACGTTCGGTATAATTCAGGTATTCCGTGGGTGTAGGTGCACTTGCCGATACACCTGAGAACTTAATCTAGAGAAATTAAGCCGCAGTCGTAACTGGAAACGACGACGATCAGAATTGCAAAGTTCTGTTTCAGTGTAACACTTTGTACTATACTGCATTCCCTACCTAACTGTTTGGTTTTCATCTCCTCGACGACCTCGACCTGATCCTCTTTCTCTACCTTTGTCCTTTTTATTTTTTTCGTTTTTTTATTTTCTTTTTTTTCTCTTATTCGATACGACTGTAAAATGCTTTTCACGCTACGTTTGGTAAAACGGTAAATACATAATTCGAGATACAACATTTGTTATTTAAAGAATATCGAATGCAAGTGTAACTAAGAATAAAAATCTCATTTCGTAATGAATCTATTTAATAATAATAAAAGAATTAAATGGAAAATGTATGTGTATGTGTGTCTACTCTTATTAAATAAATTTTGAATTATACATCCTACAGTAATTTTCAATATAAATATTTGTATATTGTTATAATAATTTATTATTGTATTATATAATAATTATAATATTAATTGTAAAAGAAAAATAGTTTATGAGGTTTAAATGGTTATGGTTTTAAATACATAATTCGAGATAAAACATTTGTTATTTAAAGAATATCGAATGCAAGTGTAACTAAGAATAAAAATCTCATTTTTTAATGAATTTATATAATAATAATAAGAAAATTAAATGGAAAATATGTGTGTATGTGTCTACTCTTATTAAATAAATTTTGAATAATACATCCTACAGTAATTTTCAATATAAATATTTGTATATATTATTATTATTATTATTATTGTAAAAGAAAAAATGGTTTATACGATCCGGTTTCCACATAATTAAATATTTTAAATAATTCAAATAAATAATACGAATATATATATAAATATTTCGTGGAATATCTTTTCGATTGTATAATTATAGTTTAAATTTATTTTAATTAGGACAATACGTTGGATAAATATATACTTTTACAAGTAAAAATAATTTTATTCCAAAATATATATATATAAATGAGATATAAATAAATGTATTATTTTTCACGTAAATTCAAGACACATCTCTATTGGATATTTTATTCCGTTTGATAAAAAATATTTCCGGTAAACAACAATTCATGCGTGAAATTTATTCTTTGTCATAAATAATAACACGATAAAGTATGAAAACAAAAAAAAAAGAAAAAGAAGAATAAGAAGAAAGATACCAAAATAAAATATAATGCGAAAGTTTTTAAGAGATTCCCATTGGTTAACGTCTCTCAAAGGATTCTTGAAAACGAGTGGTTCGATGTTGAGAATAGCCAACAAGGAACCGCGACTTCCTCTTTTACGTTCTCTTTCTTTCTTTCTTTCTTTCTTCTTTTCTTTCTTCCTTTATTTCTTTCTTTTCCCGTCTAGGTTTTTTCTTATTTCTATTCCCAACTGGAAAAGTCCGTTATCCTTGGACGTAAACCGGAAGCTTGAACGTAGCTTTTCGATCGTTCTCCGGGGTATTCGAAAATATACGTCGTCGTATCTGCCTTGGCTTATTGTCGAAACGACCGCACTTCCAAATAGCAGCCTGAACTTTGGACTTTGAGGGTGGCCGAATGGCTCGGCGAGTTGCAGTAAATCAACCGGAAGTCACAAACAGATTCTGTATTGAAAATGAGGGAGAGAAAAGCAGAGAGAGAGAGAATTAGAAAAAGAAAGAGAGAAAAAAAACGATAGAGAAAGAGAGAAGTTAGTTAAAATGCTAATGTGTGTCCGAATATTATGATATAAAATAAAATAAAATTTATTTTAATTATCAATATTCTTGTCCAAAAATATATATTAATATATAAGTTTCAAAGGGAATTATAAACGGTTAATAAATCTGATGAACAATTTATTTTGAACTAGTTGTACGTTTCGTCAGTTACTGGGGACTTCATCAGCAACTTGATCATTTACAGTTCACGTGTCAATACATATTATCTTTTTTACAGAGTCACACATTTCAAAAAAACTTAACATATTACAATACAATTTGATCCTAAACACCTTATCTTATCACACGTAATCAAATACTGATTCTATCTAGACTAGTGTTTAATAATCTAGGTATCTTCAGTATTGAAAATATGGTAAATATTTTTTATGCTAAAAGTGAATAAATTTTAATAAAACTTATATTAAATTAAAGTACACTCTTTTGTCTACGCGTAGAATACCATATGGAGTTATAAATTTAGCATTTAAAGTTCAGGAAATGTCAGGAAATGCAATACTGTAAATTGTGCATCTTTACAATTTCTTTGAAAAGTTTCGGTAAATATTTTTTATACTTTTTGCAAATGGATATTAATGATTTTTATATTAAATTAAAGTACATTCTTTTGTCTACGCGTAGCATATCTTTTTGAGATATAAATCGATTTGCAAAGGTTTAAAACATATCAAAGAATGCAATGCTGTAAATTTTTCCTACTTTGCCATTTCTTTAAAAAGTTTTGGCAAAAATTGACCGTTATAGAAAATTACATTTGACCAATTATAATATAAATTAACACAAAAATATATTATCCATATATTATTATATGTATATATAATTATTATTTTATATTATTATTAAAATATATTCTATTTTCCAATATACGAATAGAACTTTATTAAAATTTATAATGCAAAGAATAATATTATTTTCATTATGGTGTATATATATCTATAGCATTCGAATAACTTATTTATGTTTATTCGAACAACCATTATTATAGCTTGAAATATATAATAACTAAGATGCTTGCTGTATATCTACAACATTCCATTTATTCACTTTGAATAAAAAAGCTATGACGACAAAACACAAAACACGTATCCGTTATGCTTTTATGGTATCCCTAAAAGAAAAGTTTTCCTGAACGAATTTAAAAAGCGATATATCGAGAATTTTCGTGAATCGATCCCTTGTCGTTTATATATACACACAAACACACACATAATTCAACGGGTTTCGATCCTCGTTCACCTGGAAACGACTCGATAAGCTCCGATCCTGCACGAAACGGATCCGTCATACGAAAGGGCAATCGTGTGCATAAATATGAAAATCGAATGACGAAGGGAAAGACATTTCTCATACCTGACGACAAGAGGTCTTAATGTTCTGATAATAATTATTATTAGACTGCACATTTTTTATGCACTTTCAAAATATCCTATTATGCAACAAATATATAAGAAATATTCAAACATTATGTGTGTGTAGGATATGAATATACATATATATGTATTATGTATATACAATCGTATATATTCTAATCTTTAACAATTTCATGTATAATATACCTGTTAAAAAATAAAATATTAACTGTAATTCAAGAATTAAATTTTTCTTTATAATTCGCGCAAGATGTTAAAAAATTTATTACTTCTAATTTTTTTCTAATAAATAATTTTCTCTTTCCGGTATATATTTAAAAATTCAAAAATATGTAAAATCAATTTGAAAATAGATAGACAAAAAATTATTAAAAAATACTTCCCCGATGCAGGATCGAACCACTAACTAGCAAACGCGCCACTTAATAAACAATTGCATTTAAGATAATATAAACATGTATACAACAACCAAGATCAAAACTTTAAAAGCTTTTTTCTTAAAATTGGCTTTGCATTTCTCCACACGTTTATACCACGATAACACCCTACTAGTATACTACTAATATACAAAAGCTCGTTAAAATTCGTGAGGGCACAACCGTAAGGTCTCCTTGTTAGATTTAAGGGGTACAATATTAATTAATCATTTTATTGTCCCTTTATTTTTCCTAATTTATGTTATTATAGAATATATACAGAGTGTCCCTAAAATCGATTTAACGAATACAAAAATAAAACATATAGGGTAAGTCACGGACGTTTCAAAATAACTCGTAAAATATACATTCTATGCAAAAATTTGTGTCCTACACAGTTAAACTATTAATATATTATTAGAGGGTGGAAATGTAATGGTAAAGAAAACTTTTTGTGAAGATCATTTATTTTTTATAAGATATCTAGATCATTGGTGTTCCTTCTTAAATTGAATGCCTAATATTTTTTCTGAATTCTGATAAATAATCAAATTCTGCATAACAAAAATTATGATACTAGATGTAGAATCTAAAATGAATAATTGCTGTGATATAAAATGTATATAATTTTTTCATAAATATTATACAATTAATAATATAAACGTTTAAAAATTACAAATAATTAATTCACATTTAACGCCGTTCATCCTAAAAAAAAAAAAAAAAAAAGCAAGGAGGAATAGGAAAAAGAAATGATTGGCTACTGTAATGTGTTAAGAATTTTGGTAGAATAAATCTACGTCGAGTCGGCTTTGGAAAGAAAAATTAACGAGATTTTTCGAGATCCTTGGGTCTGTGAAAGAAGAAAAAGAAAAAGAAAAAGAAGAAGAAGAAGTGGAGAAGAGAAGGAAGAGAATAAGGGAGGAAAAGGGTGCTGTAATTCGATGGCGTGCTTGGAAGAAGGATAAACGAAGAAAGGGGTGGTGGGAACGAGCGATTTCCGACGTACGTAGAAATCACCACCACTTCTCCTCATTCTTCCCACGATAATGATCCTTCGTGAAGGTTTTTCTCGAATACCACACCACGGAAGTGCTTCCACCGAGGTTGTTCTCTGTGTTTGTCAAGGACAGACGAAAAGGAAGAGCTGGGAATAAGATGGAGGAGAATACTGGTACACAATAATATAAAGAAATTCAAGAACCTTTATCTTCGAATCGAGCAGTATTCACTATAGAGTTTTCCTTGTAAAATAAGGAAAATTGAAAAGTAGAAAATAAATGGGAAAAGAAAAAAGAAAAGGAAAATAAATCAAAGTAATCACGAATAAATTCTAAAATTGGGGAACACACATATGTGAGATTTTCTTTTGTTTTTGTTTGATCGATACAAATTCACCGTGTTGTTACTTTTTCTGCTAAATGTGCACAAAAAGAACAAAGAAATTAAGTATATTATGTTCCTTTTTTTTTAGCAAATTTATCGAATAAAAATAGTAAGTACTAACTTTGAGATGATGTTGTATTACACGTTCAACGGTTTGTCACAAACTGAAGCAAATTTTGTATGTTAATTTAATATTATTATTATTTATCATTGACAGTTGTAACAAGTGGTATTTTCGTAGTTTATAGTTTTTGTTTATTAGAAAAATATATAATAGATTTCTTGCTACAAATAATTTGTATGAGCATCAAGTTCTTTTTTTGTATTTTTTTTTTTTGATAGCATTTACCAATACGTATTTATTTCAATTATTAATATTATATTTCTCTATATAATTAATAATTTTTTATCAAACCTTTTGTTCTCTATAAACTTTCTAATATAATTTACAAGAACACATGTGTGTGAATTTGTTTTATTTCTGTGATAATTTCATTTTTACGCGTAAACAATTTCGGTTATCAGAAAACGCGAAAGCAGGTTTTGAGAATCCCACTTCTAAAAATTTTCTAAACTATTCGCGAATGTTTTTTTATTCCTTCCTTTAAATATAAATCTCTCATAAATTCTCTAATAATTCTAATCGTAATAACACTCACACATAACCCCATTGCCTAACTTATATTCGTAATATTTTCAATAACTATTCCATAATAATAATAATCAATGAGACGAATTGTTCCAATTTATTTTTTCCCCTCTCGCCTCAATTTTATCAATTATGATATTATATAATACAATCTATAAAAAAAATAAAAAAATGTTATCAAAACCGTAGACAACAATCGTTTAATATTCCCTCCTAGTAGGAAAAAAATCGTGGTTGTAAAAAAATTAAACCCAAAAAAAAAAGAATCGCAACTGACAAAAAACTTTTGAATTATCCACAGTTTTTATCGACTTTTTATCCTCTTTTATCTATCGCACACCCGTCAGGGGGTGGGGTTGTGGGGCCGTTAGTAAAATTTATTATTCTATTCTATTCCTGTATTTGTGTTATTTTTTTTTTCGTTCTTTTTTTCTTTTTTTCTTTTCGGTATGTATAGCATCAAAAATGACCGACGAAGTGTCGAAGTTACGTCTATTTTTAACATGCATATTATTTTATATTCTGTACGTTATAACTTCCACCCCCATATATATATTCGATACTGATTGAAATTTCGTACGCATCTCGTACGCACTGTACGCACGTACGTACCACCTACGCACACATATATAAATACATACACACACATGCGAAAATACGTAGTACACTAATATCAACCGTAAATGCATACACAACGTATATATATTCAGGATTTAATCCTTAAAAGCGAACACGTTGTAACGTGTAATCTCTTCCAAAATCTGCACGGCGTTGGTACAGTATCATAAAGCTCGAACAAAAATGAAAATAAAATGTGAATACAGAACATGAAAGAGAGAAAGAGAGAGATAGAGAGAGAGAGAGAAATGTAGTTGGCAGAAGACAAAACGCACATGTACACGTACCGTATCTATTATATATATAAAGTATGTGTGTGTGTGTGTATCTTTCTCTTTCTATTTCTCTACAAGTTTATATGAGAAAATGAAAATACAGGATAGGGGTACTAATTTGTGCAGTCGAATGTCAAAAAGGTAAAAATGTCGTGCGATCATTGGAAAACTGAAAAAAACGTGTTACTTCGATGCCTGATTTGAAATCAAAAGTTTCCTTCTTTTTATCACACTCTCTCTCTCTTATTCTTTTACTTACTAGACAAGTAGAAGATATTGTGATTGATTTTTGTAGAACAAGAGGAGAATATAAGAGTATGTTTTATTTAGGTGTAAAAATGTATACCTTGTTACCAACCGAAGTTAAGAGATGTGATAATCTTTGTCAGTTTAAAAGAATGCTGAAAGAGTATATATATTTTGGGTTTGAAGTGAGGGTAATTGTAAATGATCATGCTTTCTAACGTTTTTTTATTTGATTATCATTTATATATATATATTAGATAATTATATTAAATTATTATTATATTATATTAGATTATTATATTATATTAGATTAATATTCAATTAGTATGTTTCTCTCGTCCAAAAATAAAATTATTAATAAATATGTTTAACAAAGAAATTGGACAGTATAAAGAACTAGAACATTAATTTGATCAAATAGTTCAAATAAATCAATTTAATCAAATAAATCAAATAATTCAATTTGATCAAAATAAAGTTCTAATTCTTTATACAGTCTAATTTCCCTGTTAAGCATATTTATTAAATTATTATATTTTCTTTTTATTCATTAGGGTTATATTATTTATATTACAGATTATATTAATATTTTTTAAATTTTTTATTATATTATATTATAAATACTATATATTATATATTTTATTATATTATATTATATTATATTATATATTATATATATTATATTATATATTATATAAAAAATTATATATAACTCTATCTTTTTCTCTTTCTTCCTTTTAATTTGTCTGTCTATCTGTTTCTTTCAATTTTCCTACACAGACAAGAAAAAAAACATAACGAAGGAAGTTGTGACTTGGTAGCCATAACATTATCGTTTTTATGGTATTCGAGGACAAGGTGGGCGTTCTTAGCGTGTTGAAAAGAGATCCTAACCTCAGGTTCCTTCTCGTGTTGGTTAAAATGAGGAAAACGGCATACAGTAGATGGTATAATAAAACCTTCCAACGGAAGAGAACGAGATTTTCGTAGGATCGTCAGAGTGTGATAGAGATAGAGATAGTAAACGATAGTGAAAAAGAAAAAGAAAGAAAGAAAGAAAGAAAGAGAGAGAGAGAAAGATGTTCCTTTTTTCTGGAAAAGAGGGTGGTGAAGAAGGGATAGCAAAGCGGCTCGTTTTAGACTCTTTTTAAAGGCTGCCACGGCCTGATGAATTTTGCATGAATAAGAGATAATGCATAAATCTTTACGTCGAACCTCGACCGCACTTCCTCGTCAAGCGAGTTACGTTAACGTTCTGAAAGAGAAAGAAAAAAAAAAAAAAAAAAAAGGGAGAGAGAGGAAAAGAGAGATGTTTTATCCTTTGGCGAGCCCAGTTCTCCATAGAAATGATAAAGGAAATTAAAATACGTCTATTCTAGGGTTTTTTCACATTTTCTTTTTTTTTTTTTTTTTTTTTTTGAAAAAAAGAAAAGAATTTAGAGAAAATTTGAGGAAAGACTAATTAGAATATCCCTCGTGATTTTTATAAAAATGATATTAATAATAGAATAAAAGAAATGTATGTGTTGAAATAATTATTTGATATTAATATATTATTAAAATAATCTTTGCGACATATTATTTTGTATTAAACAATTTTATAAGTAAAGATTAATTTGTATATTATTCGAAATTTTTTAAAATCATGGTTAGAGCATATAGTTTTTTTGTTATTAAATTAAAATGTTAATTTTGGAACAAAATTTGACACCTTCGATGACTATGTTTTAGAATGTTTTATAGAAAAATGAATTTGTTGACCTGCTATATATTATATAAATATTAAATCATAACTGGATATATACTTTAAGATATTTCTCATTAAAAAAAAATCCAATTGTTACAAATATGAATATATTAAACAATATTATAAACCAATACGTTGTAATTCTGTAAACAGAATGAATTTCTCCATAGAAAATTAACATTGCATTTGCAATAGTTGAATTAATCGAATTACTAATATCGATTTCGATTGTAATTTCTGATTATACGATAACGAATTCGCGTTGTTATTTGTAAATTATAATTCAATGCAACAACGATCACGCGGTTTACATTTTATACGGAATTATGCAAAATTTATTACAACGACATTGATTTAAATGAACGCAACGTCGTATCGTGCTATTAATAATAATAAGCAGCAATATTTCATTTTTTTTTTCCACCCTTATTTTTTTTTTTTTGTTAAAAGTTTCAATCGTCGGGAATATAAAATTAACAGGAATTACGAATTAATCTTATTGATCGTTTCGCGAAACATCCGGTGATGTTTCGAACGAGTGTAGAAAACTGTGTGTGTGTGTGTGTGTGTTTTACTCGTCTACGCAAAAAAAGAAAAAAATAAAAATAGAAGAAGAAGAAAAAAAAGGGAAAGAAAAACCTTCTCATTCATTTTTTTTTTTAACGCTGCATAGTTAGTAGTAAAAAAAACACGTGCCAATGCATATATGTATATCGTTTTTATTCGTATAAATTCGCACACGTTGTTCACTGTTCATCTTAAAACGAGCGCAACGACGAGCTGATCCGATGATATTATCGGTGGTCTCTTCTACGAGCTATTAATAAATGAATTACGTTGCTGACCAACGATGTGTACGGTTGGCTCATGCAAAAAAAAAAAAGGAAAACAAAAAAGAAATAAAAAAACAAAAAATATGTAACATCGATACCGAGCTCCGCGATTTAATTCAACGAAAATCTAATAATCTCTTTAGAGCTATAGAATCGATTCAATTATGTTCATTCACGTAAATCATTTCGCAATATAAATCTATATATATATATATATAAAATGTTGACGAAAATATTAATACGATTAATAAATTTAATTTGTTTTTTCCATTTTTTTTCTTTTTTTATATAGGATAAGATATTATTTATATTTAGAGAAAAATATTTGATTGTTATATCTTTTTTTGAATTGGATCAATTAACAAACAAACAAACAAAAATCCTCGCGTATTATAAATTTATATAATAAAATATATTTTATTGATTTAATATATAATTTATGAATATATACACGTTTTAATATATAAAATATGAATTGTATAATTATATATAAATTATTATTTTATAAAATATATTTAATAATAAATAAATATATTTATAATATAAATAAATTTACAATAAAATATATTTAATAATATATATAATTTATTATTATAAAATATATATGTATAATTTAATATAATTTATGAATATATACACGTTTTAATATATAAAATATGAAATGTATAATTATATTTAAATTATTATTATAAAATATATTTATAATAAATAAATTTACAAAAAAAGAATTTAATATAATATATAATTTATTATTATAAAATATAAATGTATAATTTAATATAATTTATGAATATATACACGTTTTAATATATAAAATATGAAATGTAGATTTTTATACGTTTATGTGCGTTATGTTAATGCACACATAAAATTAATTAAAAAGATAAATATTATTAGTAAAAAAAAAAATTAAATTAAATAAAATTGTGATGATTTGATAAAGTGTTCGATGTGAAATCATAGAATTTTCTTGATCGTATAAAACATGAAGAATTTCGATCACCAGAATTTATTTAACGATTCCGTTCCCTCTTTCTTATTGATTCTTCGATGTAATATAATGCAGTAAGAGGAGAGTTGAGTTACCTCCCACTTGAATTCCGTTAGAAGTTGAAAACGGAATCGAATCGTTCGTTTCGTCCTCGTTCTCTATATTTCTTTCTTCCTTTAGCAAATCGTTCACGACAACAATGACGAAGACTTCGAGTTTGTGCTTTTAAACTACACGAAACTATTGTGTTATTTTCTTATGATCAACCAACCAGAAACAGAATCGCTTTTCTCGTTTCAGTATATATTACCATTCATTCATGTTAGTTTTTGATAAAGGAAAAGGACATATCTAGTAATAGTAATAGTAATAGTAGAAAAAGAAATGGTAATATGGTATCTAAATTTTATATTTTTTGTTTGTTTTTTTTCACTCAAATCTTATTCATAATTTAAACTGAATTATAATATATTACTATTAATATTATATATTTGAATATCGTTAATGGTAAATTTATACGACATTGTTATTACATAATTATATAATTATATATATGAATATATGAATTATAATATTAATTAAATGTATAATAAATTAAATACAATATTAATTATATATTATAATAATATTATATTTTTAATGAAAAATAGATAAACAAATTCTTATTAAAAAAATGAAAAATAGATTAAATTAATAATTAGAGAAATTTATATAATATACCAATCATTTTTCTTTAGTAACAGTAAAATTATTAAGAATAATGGTTGGTAGGGATGGTTGAAAAGATATTGACAAAGTGAATTTAGTTGAAATACAAGAGAACGTAGACAAAATTCGTTTGGAGACAAAGCCGAGGTGAGCTTTGGGAACATTAGTTAGATGTTTCCTTGTACGTCGACTAGCTCACATTTTTCACTATTCTTTACTACCCTTGGGGCGACCTTTCGCGTTTGTCCTCTTAATTGAGTTTTTTCAAAAGGCTCTACATCAAGTAGCTAAAGATACGGCTAGGATACAAGTAGTAGTAGTAGTAGTATGGTTCTATGGTGGTAGTGGTTGGTGGTGGTGGTGGTGGTGGAAAGGAGATGGGAATGAAAAAGGTAGAGAAAAGGAAATTCAAGGAAAGTAAATTGTTGTACTTCTAATCTACAACATTAGCCCAGTCACTCAGAGAAAAATGATTACGTTCAGGTCAGAATATA
>JACGWG010000023.1:2420747-2435418 GCA_023678865.1 Polistes exclamans | reverse complement strand
GAACCGAACTTGTCTCTCTCAATATTTTCAAAAAAAAAAACAAATTAGAAATTTATTTCTACTTAAAATTATAGAAGATTATAAAACGTGTTTCACGCTTTATATTTCTCGTCTGTTTATTATTTAATAATATTTTTAACAAAAATCTTGACGTAATTGAAAACAAAAATTGTTTGGTATCCAATCAATGCGTATCGAAATTATTGTTTTCTCAAGAAGACGAATTCAATTGTTATAAATAATCTTAAAAACAATCGCGCAATACAATGATAACGGAAAATAAAATTAGGAATAAAAAAAAAAAATGGTGCAATATTATCTTTAAACGTAGTTGGTTAAAACATCGAAACACAAAATTAACTTCAGCCCACTCCATTCCATTCCGTTTAGTTCAACAAGCACGATGGGCAGGCACTCACTTAACAAAATTGCCGTTCGACTCGAACCGCGCAATTCCTAACACCGGTTTCGAATAAAAAAAAAAAAAAAGCATTAAAAAAAAAAACAGAAAAAAAAGGAAAAAAAAAGACAGGCTTTATGTATAGACGAATGACCCTTCAGATCGGTAAAACGCACTTTCGAATGGACGGATGCAACTACTGCGTACACCCGCGGAACCGATTGAACTGCGACGCGAACAATTTCCGCGGTTTCGAAAGTTTAAAAGCTCGCCGCCCCCGCACAGTACGGGGATTTAAAACCGAGAAAAAGGGTAACAACAAAATAACAGTCGGAATCGTTGGATTGACATTTCACGTTTTTAGTTTAGTTTTTCGTCCTATGGATTTACATTTAAATTAAGTTTATATAAGCGTAATAATCATCATAATTATCTTTTACAAACAAATCATATTTTATCTCGTATCTCAATTAAAAATAATATAGTTTATATTAGATCTTTTTAAACTTAAATATAATAGAAAAATTATATATCACACAGAAAAATAGGAATTGTTGAATTTCACTATGTTAAAATAACAAAAAAAAAAATTGAATAAATTTAATAATTTTCGTATTTTTTATTATTGTTTTAATATATATACTTATATAGAGATAAAATAATTATTTGTTCGAGTATTAAAAATGTAAAAAAAAGAAAATATTTGAAAAACAAACGTTTTGCAATCTAACCCCCCCTATCGTGATAATGAATATTATTTGCTTATATTATAAGAATTAATATTAATGAATATTATTAATTTATATTATAAGAATTTTGTTAAGATAACGAATAATAATTATTATATATAAAACATCATATTTTCTTTATTACATATTCTGACAACTAAAATACTACTAACACACTTGTGGTGTCTTACCCCATAAACCATTATTGAGATATTAGGTTTCAAAACTGATATGACACTACATATTTACAAAGACCGATCTGATGGCGCGCATGTAACGTAAGATATACATTAACTTTGAAATTTAATATCTCGATAGTGGTTCGTACAAAAGATCAAAGTTTGTAATGTTAAGAAGGTTTCTACTATCCAAGCTGTAAGAAGAATATATGTAAGAAAGTAAACATACTATTTTTTATTTTAAAAATATAAGCACACGGTTTTTTTCATTAGAATGAAGTAATTGCAAAAGGTTTGGTATTTTTTTTTTTTATATTTTTTATATTTCAGAAAATAATTCTGTATATATAACGTCACAGTTAAATGATATACTTTAATTAAATCTATAGAAACTTTAGGACTTGTATGAAATAACTAAAAATAACTGTTATTAAATAAACATTTTATCACATAGATTAAAATTATAGTTGTTTTAGGAAATAATATATACTCGTATGAATTCACGAAAGGTGAATAATTAAAGTAAGAATACGTTCAAAGTCGATAAAACAACACGACTAACAGAAAATCGGTATATTTGAAACAAAAACAATGAATATTATTCTTCTACTTAGAATCTAATTTTAATCTTATCATTTAAAACTACTCACCTCGTATATATTAATTGTACAATCTTCAAAACAATTTTATTAAAATTGTGTAATCTAAAGGTACAATCATTATTTTTATGTAAAATTTATTTTTGTTTAAAATTAATTGTACGATCCTCAAAACAATTTTCAATATTTTCGTTGAAATATAATAATTCTGTTTTTAATCGTATGTTAATGAATGAATAAAGTTATTTTAAAAATGGTTTCAGTTATAAACCATTTCGCGAATTAACAAAAATTTTACAAAATAACTCGAACACACGTATGCATTATTTTTTGATTTCATAAAGTAATGTTTTGTACTTGTATAAGATACCTTACTTATAACACTACGGGATTTTCATGTTATAGGATGGTTGCCAGTATAGACTTGGAAGATCCTACAAAGTTTCTTCTTACTATCCAATATTCATAAAATTACTTCTATAAAATATCTCTCCCCTACCCACCCACCCCCCAACCACCCGTGAGCTTTTTTTTCTTTTCTTTTCTTTTTATTTTCTTCGTAAATACGTATCGAAAAGTTGGTAAGATATTTGATCGTTTTTTTTTTCTACTTCTTCTTTTTTTTTTTTTTCTAATATTATTTCTTTTTATCCCCTACTTTTTCTCGAACCAATACACGCCTGACTAGCATCTTTTCCTTATTCGTTCTATCTCAACCGTATAGTTTTCTTTCATAGCCAGCCGATATATATTCCAACAAAAAAAAAAGAATTTCAAATTACTCTCTTATCGTGGAAGATTTTCGTCATATCATAAGATCGGATAAAAACGTTCAATAATTTAACATTTCTATTTTTCATACCGTATTATACATATAATATAATATAATAATAATAAATAATATCTAATAAATAATAATATAGTCTAAATAATAATAAACGTCGATTAAGATTCATCTATCCTGTCGAGAATTTTAATATAAAACATTTCCTCTTTTCCTTTATTTATTTATTTTAAATTGTTTCAAAAAAAAAAAAAAATGTAACACTCCTATATTGAAAAATTTCGCGATAACATTTCTTCTCTAGGCGGTACTCGATCATTCCATTTATCTGACATTTACTGTTCGTTTAAAAACTACTCGCAAAAAAAAAAAAAAAAAAGAAAATAATCATCCGTTCGTAAAAGATCGTACTCGTAAATCAAAAAAAAAAAAAAAAAAAAAACAAAGAATTACCCCCCAACCCCACTGATACTCTTTTTCAATTTTATTTATTTATGTATTTATTTATTTATTTTAAAATATGAATAATTTGTATCCGTTCGTATTTCCCAGTTCGATATCTCGTTTAAAAACGTTAAAAAGAACTTTGAAATTGTTGGGTGCGTTTGCAAAGAGTAACCAAGAGAAATTCATTCAGCACGCGACCGACCACGCGTGTATGCTTAACGCGTGTCTGCACTCGACAGCTGTCACAATAACATAGTTTCGCATATAAAATACACCGATTTATTAACGAGGATGTTTGTTGTCCAGAGCACAACTCTCCCAGATTCGGGAAATGTACATACATGTATAAATATATGTATGTATATATATATATTTATGCATATATAAATGCATATATATACGTGTAACATACACATAACATATGTGATGCTAATCTAAATCACGAAAGTTTACGTAATAAATGTTGACTCACCTAGTATGAACTGATATAATCAAACGAATATAAATCGATGCATACCTTTTGATAGTTATTACTAAATATGTCTTTAAAATTAGTTGATCTTTTATAGTAATTGAGTACACAATTAATGTTTGATTAAATAACTCTTATTTTATATATATATATAAATATTTTATATATATAAAATATATAAAAAATATATATTAAATAATATATAAATTATTACATATATATATATAATATTTTTTTATATATATATATAAAAATATTTTATATATATATATTTTATATACATATATAAAATTTATTATATATATATTTATATAATATTATTAATATTTATTATATAATAATTTATTATTATATATTATATAATATTATTATATATATATAAAATTATAAAGGTACGTTCTACGTAGAGAGAATATTATCGAATATATATAGTATATTTATAATGAAATAATTTATATATAATAAATAGAAAGATAGAATGAGAAAACAGACAAAATGGAAAATAATAATATTTTTCCATGCATTATTTCAGTTTAATGTTTTTGAAAATTGACGAAACTAATTTTATATAATATAAAATTGAGTTAATTCTATTTGACTAAAAGGTATTTCGAATTTGTATCCAATTAACGGTGAGATTTTAATTATAACGTTGCTCGAAAAATAACTTAAATACTCGGAACGTGTCAAGAAATGGAAAATGAAAAGTACAAAACTTGGTTTGATAATAAAACGTCGTTTATTTTTCAACGATCTATTTGCAACTTACTCGGTAAAATGAAACAAAAAAAACATAGGTTACAATTAAAGAAAATAAGAAGAAAGGTAACGTTATCGCCCAGAATCTTTCATAAACGTTTTACCTATACCACTCTGAGAACATACCACACGACGGATCGAATAAAAACCGGTTTGAAATTTTTAATTAAAATTTTCCCTTTCGCGTTATCGCTTTTTTTTTTTCTTTTATTTCTTGTTCGACTTTATGTGAGTCACTTTTAATTAGAGATATTAAAAAACATTGTCTCTTTATTTATTATTTAGGCCAGTAACAAATTGATTGTTTTTTTTTTCTTTGTATTCAATTTAAAATAAAATAAACAAAATAAAATGACTTATACTTATAAATCAATTATAATATAAATGGGAGTATGCACTAATAAAATGTAAATAAATTCATTGTTATTTTGTATTCAATTTAAAATAAAATAAACAAAAATTATATTACTTACTAATAAATCGATTATAATATTAATGGGGGTATGCACTAATAAAATGTTAATATAAATAGATTGTTATTTTTGTATTCAATTTAAAATATAAAATTAACAAAAATAAAATGACTTACTTATAAAAATCAATTATAATATAAATGGGAGTATGAATTAATAAAATGTAAATAAATTGATTGATAAATATTTTCCAATATAAATGTGATCATCAGTTGTTTAAATCTGGCACGTTGAAAAATTCAAAGGATAAAGTGTCACAACACGAAGGAACACACTTTATTTTGAGCCTTGGGGCTCAACGGATATTTATGTTTAGTGATAAGCCCTGAATGCTTATATTTCGCATTCCTCAGCGATGAATGTCTCACGGTGTCAAGACTTTTTATTAATCGATTACAATTTTCTTTGGATTCACAAAAATCCATTTATTATAAGATGAAATTTTTAACTTATACAAATAAACAGAAAAATGAATAAAAATCTAAATTATAATTATTATTGTTTTGTAGCTCACATCGAATAGGCAGTAAAAATTTTGTCACATATAATATTTTCAATAAATTTATTCCATTATTTTATTACTTATTATACCGCAGATTGCAGAAAAAAGTTTCTTCATTTTTGTTTTTTTTTCGATAGATTATAATTTTAATATCGCATATAATTAATTTTAATATTAAATTAGCATCTAGAGCAATACTTGCGTACGTTTGAAAGCTAACACAACAACATATCACAGAATAATTCAAACAAAAATAATTGTGATATTTATTTCAATCAATCGAAAATTATATTGCGTCGAGAATACGAGATAAAATCAAAAAGGAAATTCCATACACTTTGAAATGTATTATTACAAGAAAATTATTATTCAAATGTTTTCAATTTGAAAATTTAATCAATTTCAAAGATGCACCTTGCTCTAGTCGACCAATATACATATATAAAAAAAAAGGTCCGATGAAATGATGGGGGAGGGAAACAAAAAAAATTGAAAGAATACGTTGAATAAATTATTTTTCAATAACAATTACAAGAAAAATTGTTTACACAATTCTTTCTATGTGTCCCCAAAAAAAGATGTTACATGTATACGAACAAATACATACACACACAATTTAACAAACTACTACTACTACTTTGTGTGCTTTAAAACTCGTTGAATATACCGATTAAAATGAAACAATAAGCCATCTTATGTGAAAAAAGAATGAAAAAATAAGCACTACTACGGATCTATTTTACCAATGAGCTTTTTAGATTATCCTATCTTCTCTACCACCAACGATTTACATTTTTCTAGCGTTGTTAGGAGGCTAGCTGTGTGTTTGAGGATTTTCCAACGTATGTCGGTGACACGTTTTTGTTTACGACGGAAAAATACTTCGCAAAAGTCTCGGTGAAAACGGCTTAAAATAAAAACCATAGAGAACACCAACTACTTTCTTTTTCTCTCTCTCTCTCTGGTTCTTTCTTTCTTTCTTTTGCAATATTCTCTTCTCTCGTATTTGTAAAGGTCAACATCGCGAATAAATCGTTGGTCCTGTCTTTCTCACGGGATCCTATGCACGAGAAAACACCACCAAGTGGATTATCTTCTCTGTTCCCACTTCTATAAAATGTTCTAACCCCCTTTTAGTTCATTTATTTTATAATACAAAAATAACAAATTAATTTTATATACACTCGATTAGAAGAAACGAATAGAATAATTTTCATTATTTATCAGAGTAAATTGTTTTTAATGTAAAATATCCATTAAATTGTAGTCACACATTAAAAACAAAACTATGCGAAATATTTTAATTTTTATGAAATAAAATCCCCAATCATATTTAAACACGTAAATTTAATTGTTTCGATGAATTCATTGAAAATTAAACTCTATTGTATTTAACAGTGTTTAAAAGTTTTGGTTTTTCTACTAACAATAAGTTAATTAACGATGTACGAATATTTATGATTTTTTTTCCGTTTTGTAATGTAAGTTTTATTGAGACAAAAAAAAAAAAGAAGCTTTGAAAAATCAGGTATTACATAGCACAATACAAACTTCACTTCATTGGTTAATTGGTTACATTCATTCACGATGAGAATATTTCAAAATGAAATATCGTATTGCGAGATAAAATAAAATATTTTTACTTATTTTAAGGATATCAAATAATAATAAAATTTTATTTTATAAATTTAAATAATACACACGTCAATTACTTTCTTTAATAATATTCATCATATTATTTCTTTATCGAGAATTTTGTTTATTATATAAATACCGAATAGAAAAAAAGAAGAAAAAAAAGAAAAATACCATTTCCTATAAAACAGGAATGAAAAGAAAAAAATGATCGGTTTTTCTCATCGATAATGCTAGTTCACTATAAAGCCTCAACGATTTTCTTTATATTACGATCGTAAAAAGTCTTATGTGCTCGTCGGATTTCAGCCGAAAACTTTGGGATCTCCAATTTTACTTGCGGCTTATGATGGCCGAGCGCGCAAGAGATTCTCCTCCTCTCCCATTGGTAAAGAAAAGAAAGAAAAAGAAAAAGAAGAAGAAAGAAAAAAAAAAAGTCGAAGTCAAGAATCGACTACGTCGTTCGAGAAAACTCGATCAATTTGAGGAAAGTCCTTTTTAAAGACTTTTACGATCGATTATCCTACTTTTCACGCAAGATACGTTTTCAAAGTTCATTTTTTTTTTTTTATTACTTAAACTTAAATTCTGATATTCGAATAATAAATTCTCGATCTATCGTTTAAGATTATTATTTTTACGATAGATTAAAATCTCATCTTTATTATCTTACTTAAAATGTAATTTAAACAAACTTGCGCCACCATCTTTGAATTTAAATATTAATTCAATTATAACAAATTATAATATTCAAAACGTATTAACGACGTATTTTATTATCGTTTTCATTTCGAAAAGAAAAAAAAGGAAGCAATAAAATAAACTTTTTCAAATAAATCCGATAAATTTGATTACTCTATATCGAATTAATTTAATCGACACTATCGAGAGCTTTAAAAAACAAAACAACAAAAATGTTTCAAAATTATTTCAATGAAAAGTACATAACACCAATGTCGAGAAATTTTTATTCTCGAAGAGAAAGTGAGAGTTTGGACAAAAATTAGAAAATAAAAATTAAAACAAAAAAAATAGAAAAAAGAAAAAATAAGAAGAGAAAACGAAGTTGATGGTAGAAGAAAATACAAGAAAAAAAGAAATAAGTAAAAAAGGGATGAGAGGCGGGGAGGGGTGGGGAGGGGAAAATAGATAAGTAAGCTGAACAACTGCAACGATGTATCTTTTCACAGAAGTAAAATTACCGGGGGGCTCGTAGAAGAACAGTATAATAACGACAGTAACGAAGTATACGGCCCTAATAAATTCAACGAAACACGAAAAGAACCACGAGGGGTGGGATGGGGGAGGAGGGGGAGAGGGGCATCCTCTTCTATCTTTCTTTATCCCTTTCCCTTTCCCCATCTTCTTTTCCACTTCCACTTCCTTCCTCTTCCTTTTCCTCTGTGCCACTCCTTGATTTTCGTGGTCTCCAATCTTACAAGGAAGGGAAACGAAAGTTTGAAGTAGAACGTCGTCTCGGTATCACCGATAAAACCAGTACTTTCTTACGAAACAACTGTGTCGAAGAATCCCCCCTCACCCCCATCCCCTTTTCCCATTCCTTCCACTTCTCAACCTCTCCTTTTCTTCGACTATACTTTTTAACCCTTTTCCAGCAAATACTCTATTACACCTTTCTACTTTAATTACACCACCACTTAGCGTCAAATGACGATGCAATTCAACCAAACGGATTCACCTGTCCTATTCTTAGCTCTCTCGTTGTCGTTTTTCACGAACATATATAAACATTTCCTTCCTCTTTACTTTCCTACCTGCCCTTCCTTCCTTTCTTTCTTTTTTCTCTTTTCTTTTTTTTTCTACATTCATCACGGAGGTTTTTCCCATTCCTTTCCTTTTATTTCTTAAAACAAAGTTTCCGGAAAAGAATATATGTATTTTGTTTCTTCGTATCATCAAAGTTTTCCTTGCGTTACTTAGTTGATTTCAAAATTATTAATCAATAATATTCGATATGAAGATTTTGTTTTTCATTAATTGTTAATTATTCTTCTTCTTAATTATATTGTTAGGGACTTCGTACTAATAACATTATTTCTACAAATTTATTCCTGTTATATATATTATTTATAAATTTAATTAATCAATATTCTTGTCCAGAAATAAATATTATTAATATATAAGTCTCAAAGGGAATTTTGAACGGTTGTTAAATCTTATGAACGATTTATTTTGAACCAGTTGTACGTTTCGTCCCTTACTTCATCAGCAACTCGATCTTTACAGTTTACGTGTCAATATACATATTATCTTTCTTTCAGAGTCATACATTTCAATAATACTTTTACGTATGATTATGTATGATTACGTGTGATAAGATAAGGTGTTTAGGAATAAATTGTATTGTAATATGTTAAGTATTATTCAAAATGTGTACTATATATATATATAGTAGTTATATTAATAATATGTAATATAATAGTATATTATATATATATATATATATATATATATATATATTGCAAATTTATATAATATTTAATAATATGTTTTTGCGATTTAACACAAAATGAGGGTTTATATTTATATATTTGCACTCTTAGATTATTTAATTGTTTTATTTGATGAGATATGATTCGGTGTAAAGAATTGTAAAGAAAAATCTTATGAAAGATTGTCCGTTAAAATAAAATATTGTTCTTACTTTTCCAGGGTGTATTCACTCACTCTCTCTTTCTCTCTCTTTCGACTAAGAAGAAAAATAAATTTATACGAAAATGAAAACAAAATACATGCAAGTATTTGAAATATTAGGTATATTATTTAATTGTAAGCTGATAGGAAAAATTTATTGTCATACTATTATTCTTCTGACAATGTGTTCTCGATATTAATATAATTACGAATATTATATTTTATGATTGAATGACGGTCGTATAAAATATTTCTTGCGTAATTATATAATATTACAAATGAATTGACTTTATCAAGATATTATAATAATCTCTTCTCTTGATCATATGTGATATCAATTATTTTAAGTAAGAATTATATTGTACAATCAGAATCTATAGTAAATTGGAAACCAATGTTCATAATGCGCGTCTAATTCTATAGGGAATTACTAGACGCTAGAGTTCGCGACCCTCCCCCATCACTCGGATTTCTAGTGTGTGCCACCCCCATGCTGGGCCCATTACCGAAATCTATTTCTTTCGCTGGACACCTTTCACCACACCTTTGAGACAACGAACGAGTGCATTATTATAAGGATAAAGAATTTAAAGACTAGGATACCATCGTACCAAAGATTATATCACATACACGGTAAATGAACCCCGCAAAAATGAGGTAAAACCATCGGTGAAATACCTCTTATTTATTATTTATTTTTTATTTATTATTTCAACCGTATTATCCAAGAGTTAGGTAAAAAACCACGTGCGTTGTTGACCGTAGTTGACTGCCATAAATAATATAAAATCAGGATTTTTATGCCGCAAGGCTTTTCCCTGAAACATTACACTTTTTATTGACTCAATACTACCACGTGTTTTTTTATTATTTATTATAATTAATTCTTTTACCTTTTCCTCACAATTAGCTAAACCTAATAATTGGCCGGAGGACTCCAATGTTGGAGGAATCTTGGCAAATAGAAGTATCGTATTCTGTAATATGGTTTAAATAATATTGGAAAAAATAATGATGGCAAATTTAAACAGGGACGAGTTGAGTATTATTTTTAAATTTTTGAATGGATTTGATTTGCACAATGCATCTCTAGTTTGTAGGTACAGTATTATAACATCTATTTACTTTTTTTGTAATCTAATATTTTAATAATTAATATAATATATTTATCGTACATATATTATACGATGGATGCATTTATATAATACAATAAGAATTTTATACACCATTAACAAACAAACAAAAATGTATTTCTCCTTATTATAGTTTTTGGTCAGAAATTGCCAAAGAAGAAAACAAAAGGAGAGGTTACCCATGTGAAGTAAAAACCGAATTCAATTCATGCATTGATAATTGGGACACTTTGAAAACACAACTTATTGACTGTTGCCAAGTTAAACCTTCTTTACATATATTGTTTTGCGGTTTTGGAAAGACAAAACAAATTCTAAAAGGTAAACATTTCATTTAACATATATATATATATATCGATTAATGGAATATTATTATTTTTAATATTTTCATTTATTTGTTTTTCTTATTACTTTTTAAGGATGCTATTGTCAATATCTACCATCAAATTGTATCTCGATCTCACTAGAACACTTTTTTACATGGATTACTGATAATTCAATTTCGAGTATTTTTTTCCCGGAAATACCCAATCTACAGATATCTACGATTACTTTTAATAAACATCCTTGGAATAAAGGAATATATTGCGAAGAATTGAAATGTTTGTTTGACGATTCATTCAGTAACGCCGATCGACTGAAAACCATATTCGAACCAATTATCAATGACGATTATCCTACATCAGGCTGTATAGTTTTTATTTACGAAATAACAAACAATTGTATATTAAAATTAGCTCAATCTTTAGAAAAATGGTAATATATATAATATTTAATATTTAATATATATATATATATAGTTTCTCGATAATAATCTTCATTTTTATTTCGTAAATATATATTAATCATTATTTATTAATATTTAGGTTTCCAAATAAAAAAACGTCCATATTGGGTATAGGAATAGATAAGTTATCAATTTGTAATTCTGTCTATAATTCACACATATGTCAACACACTGTGGATTGCACTGCTATTTTATTAAATGGCACTGATATGCAAAGTTGGATACTAATCTTAGAAAATGATTCCCATAATGATGAAAGGATGGAAGAATTCAAAGGGAAAATAAATTTAAAGAAGCACGCGATAGGTTTTTCTGCAAGTGGTTATAATAGCAGTTATTATTTCGAATGTCAACAAGAAAATCTATTTAACAAATATTTTCCCAACGTACCGATATTTCAAATATACGGTGACGAAGCAATTGCAAGAAATGATTTTAAAGGTGAGCAAAATATTCATACAAAATACTACAATGAAATATAATAATTTATTTATACTTAAATTATTTATTAATTAAATTATTTATTATTTATTTATATTTATATATGTAACCGTCAAAACCGAAAATCAGTCATTGCTAGTAATTCCTCGTCATTACTATGAATGCAAAGAGCCTTCAAACGAAGTAGGAAATTGAAAAATTCTTTCAGTTTTTCCTAGGCATCGAACATAATACTTTGATATTCTATAGAAAATGTCAGAAGATGCAATGCTGTAAAATTGTGCATCTTTGCAATTTCTTTGAAAAGTTTTGGTTAATATTTTTTATACTAAAAGTAAATAGATTTTAATAAAACTTATATTAAATTAAAGTACACTCTTTTGTCTACGCGTAGAATACCATATCAAGTTATAAATTTAGCATATTAAGTTCAAAAAATGTCAGAGAATGCAATGCTGTAAATTGTGCATCTTTGCAATTTCTTTGAAAAGTTTTGGTAAATATTTTTTATATTAAAACTAAATAGATTTTATAAATTCTTATATTAAATTAAAGTGCACTCTTTTCTCTACGCGTTGAGTACCTTTTCAAGTTATAAATCGATCTGAAAAGATTCATAAAATGTCAGAGAATGCAACGCTGTAAATTGTACAATTTTGAAATTTCTTTGAAAAGTTTCAGCAAATATTTTTTATGCTTAGACCATGCGAATTTTAACGATTTTTATATTAAATTAAAGTACATTCTTTTGTCTACGCGTAGAATACCATATCGAGCTATACAATTAGCATGTAAAGTTCATAATACAGCAAAGAATGAGATGCTGCAAATTTTTCCAACTTTGCCATTTCCTTGAAAAGTTTCGGCAAATATTTTTTATACTTAGATAATGCGAATTTTAATGAAACTTATATTAAATTAAAGTACACTCTTTTATCTATACGTAGAATATAAATTTGAGTTATAAATCAATCTGCAAAGGTTCATAAAATGGCAAAGAAAAGTTTGCGGATCAGGCATTGTTCACATTGCCTAAGGCCAGGCATTGTTAACATTGCCGGGGGAGGTTTGGAACCATGGTCGGTAATGTTAACAATGCCTGGTTTTAGGCATTATTCACATTGCCTAATCCGCTAATTTTTCTTTGCCATTTTATGAACCTTTGCAAATTGATTTATAACTTAAATGAGTATTCATCTTGTAGATAAAAGAGTGTACTTTAATTTAATATAAGTTTCATTAAGATCTGTTCACTCTAAGTATAAAAAATATTTGCCGAAACTTTTTAAAGAAATGGCAAAGTAGGAAAAAAATGCAGCATCTCATTTTTCGACATTTTATGAACTTTTGCAAATCGATTTATAACTCAAAAAGGTATTTTGCGCGTAGACAAAAGAATGTACTTTAATTTAATATAAAAATCATTAAAATCTATTTACTCTAAGTATAAAAAATATTTGCCGAAACTTTTCAAAGAAATTGCAACGATGCACAATTTACAGCATTGCATTCTATGACATTTTCTGAACTCTACATGCTAAATTTATAACTCGATATGGTATTCTACGCGTAGACAAAAGAGTGTACTTTAATTTAATATAAGTTTCATTAAAATCTATTTACTTTTAGTATAAAAAATATTTATCAAAACTTTTCAAAAAAAATTGCAAAGATGCACAATTTACAGCATTGCATTTTCTGACATTTTCTGAACTTTACATGCTGAATTTATAACTCAATATAGTTTAAATAGTAATTTGATATTCTATAGGATATCAAAGTATTATGTTCGATGCCTAGGAAAAACTGGATGAATTTTTCAATTTCTGACTTCGTCTGAAGGCTCTTTGCATTCATAGTAATGCCGAGAAATTACTAGCAATGACTGATTACCGGCTTTGACGTTAACATATATATATATACAAACGCTTTGCATTGATGACAATGCCTATTTTATGATTATATACAAATGACTATTTTAGGATTATATACAAATTTAGAAGACAGTTACTATATGGAGGAAACCGCAGCCTTTATGTTGCTTACGTATAATTAATTATATACATAAATCTAGTCAAAATAGATTTATAATAAGTATTTTAATAATAAATTATGTAAAATGAAAAAAGTAATAACGTATATACATATAATGAATGTATATAATATAAAGTGTTTCGTAATATGTGAAACTCACTTCAGGAGTGAACAGAAGACACAAAAAACTATGAAAAAAAAACTTTCATATGAACATGTGCCTTATTTGAACTTGTTTCAAAATTCTAGTTATTTATTGTTCTGTGATTAAATAATTCGGAATAACTTATTTTCGTAAAAGATGCTCAACAAAATAAACATATTATGATTGTATTTTTAAACTTATCCAATTACTGAAATGAATCCTCTAAAATATAATTAATATAATATATAATAATTAATAAATATATTCTGTTTCTCTTTTTTTTTTTTTGTATGAGAGATTTTCCAAAGAAAAACAAAGATTTAAATTGAAAATTGATTTAACAAAATCTCACCTACCACAATTCCTGAAATGAATCCTCTAATAAATAATTAATAAATAATATATAATAATTAATAAATATATTCTGTTTCTCATGTATGAGAGATTTTCAAAAGAAAAACAAAGATTTAAATTGAGAATTGATTTAACAAAATCTCA
>JACGWG010000023.1:2409232-2420737 GCA_023678865.1 Polistes exclamans | reverse complement strand
AAATATGTTTCCTCTATGAGATATTTTCCAAAGAAAAACAAAGATTTCAATTGAGAGTTGATTTAACAGAAACTCCCCTATCAACACATCTGAAATGAATCCTAATATAATTAATCTAATATAATTAATAAATATATATTCTATTTTCTCTATGAGAAATCTTCCAAAGGAAAAACAAATCAAAATTAGTATATTATTATTTTATATTTTATATAAAAATAAAATAATTCCCATAATTTTCGTTAGCTTATTAGTCATTTACTTGTCAATATATTACGAACTGTATTTAATATAAATTGTTTAATATAAATTACCTTTAACACATCTGTGTGTGAGAAGAAAAAAAAAAAGAAAAGAAGAAACTTAATAAACGGAAGTCAAATTCGGTAAATAAAAAGAAATGAAATGAGTATAAGAGAAAATAAGAAAAAGCTAGTAGTAGAGTGGATGGAAAATCGTGAAAAGGGCGAACGATAAGGGTGGAAAAGCTAACTGGACGATGGACGAGCATCCCACTTTGCTCTTTTACAGTGTAGAGAAGAAAAGAACTGGCCTTCAACGACACAAATAAATCCGGGTGCAACCGACTTTCTGAACTTCCTACCTTTCTCTCGCATCACTGGACCCCTCTCTGACTTTTCTTATTCTTATTCTTCTTATTTTACTTTTTTACTTTTACTTCTACTTCTTCTTCTTCTTCTTCTTATTGTTGTTAGATCGAGAAAAGCTTTGTCGAAAGAAGTGCCGGACTATGTACAACGACTCGACCGAAAAAGATCCTTCTTTCTCTTTGAGAAACTTTAAAGAAAACACAGATCGAGAAATATAGGCTAACGTTTCGAAATTTCTTACGATACACAATAAGAACAACAATAATAAAATAATAAAAAAAAAGAAAAAGTTGGAAGGAAGAAAAACGGTTAGATTTCTTATTTTCTTTATACTTTTTTCGATTGATAATATTTCTTTTTCTAACAATAACTTCTTTTTATCGATTATATTTTATCGATTATATTTTATCGATTATATTTTATCGATATAATACGAAGAAAAGAGAATATAATATTTCTTTAAGATAGTTTTTTTAGTTTAATACAAAATAATATAAAAATTATCGATTTTATTTTTTTTTTGGTGATAATCTTGTTTCGATGGAAAAGTAATACCGTAATGTGAGGATCGATATTTATTACTTTACAAACAGTAAGTATAACGTGTTATGAGATACTTTTTAAAGATATACATCGATAATATAGAATTTCTCTCACGTCCTATTTTCATATCACTTGAATTTGTTTTATTTCAAATATCCTCATAATATATTGGAAATATTTCTTTTCCATATACACACACATCTTTAATATATTTTTCTTTTATATTATTAGATTAAACACCGTTAAAACAAGATA
Source organism: Polistes exclamans (assembly GCA_023678865.1). NCBI lineage: Eukaryota > Metazoa > Arthropoda > Insecta > Hymenoptera > Vespidae > Polistes > Polistes exclamans. The sequence continues at coordinate 2,419,328 of JACGWG010000023.1, read as the reverse complement.
TATACATTTCAAAATTATCTGTAATTATTATTGATGAAAAAAAAAAAAAAAAAAAAGAAAAGGAAGAAACGATATAAAAAAAACCAATAGAAAAATAGATGACAATAATAAACGTTAATAGTTAACTTATGAAATAAATTCTCTTAAGATAAATTAAATTTTAAATGAATCGTTAAATATTATAATATCACGTAATTAATATCTTATAACAACTGTCTATAATTAATTAATTAATTAATTAATTAATTAATCGATCAAACAAATTAATAATATAATTAATAATTTAAAGTATATTATGGGAAAAGTAAGGAGGAATTCTATTTGAGACTTCATCCTTCGCAGTAATGAGATTGCATTCATGGTACACGTTTCTGTTTGAACGGAGGATACCTTTTGAAAGGCAGAAATCGAGTTACGTTACTTGACAAACGATATGATCATTTCCTTATATATATATACTACATATGTAATGTATGTAATACCTAATACATATATTCACGTTTCAACTTCCATACCAGTTAGCTAGCTCGTTTATGTTTGTTCATTCCGAATATTACGTAGATGAGTTATGATGAGACACCGAATATTACTACTCTCTTTTATTCCACTACCTAAATGCGATAATTTCGAGATAGTTTCGCTACTAACTTTAAGATCTTATTACTTATAGTTTCTCAACGTAACGTTAAAGTAGTTTAGCACACGTGTGTTTCACGTCTTATCGGTTTCTTCGTACATTTAAAACCATTCAAATGTATGATAAATAATTTACTTATGTGATTTTTCCTATGAAAACAAATTCTCTTTTCTTTTTTATTAATTATTATACAAAATGTTCTAAAAAATTTTGAATTAACATTGTTGATACACGCTTAGAAAAAATATGAATAAAATCTGAATTTACAGTTAATCGATTGAAATTCAAATTTTTGCATATTTTTCTTTTTTCTTTGGACAATTCAATATGAACTTACTTTGTTTTAAATAATAATTAACTGAGGTTTAATTGTAGACAAACATACGGTGTGTGTGTGTGTGTGTGTGTGCGTGCATTTTTAATTTCATTAACATTGTTTATATGCACTTAAAAAAAATCTGAATTTGCAGTTAATCTATTGAAATTCAAATTTTTGAATATTTTTCTTTTTTCTTTGACTAATTCAATATGAACTTACTTTGTTTTAAATGATAATTAACTGAGGTTTAATTGAAGACACACATAAACGTGTGTGTGTGTGCATTTTTAATTTGATTAACATTGTTTATATGCGCTTAGAAAAAATCTGAATTTGCAGTTAATCGATTGAAATTCAAATTCTGCCATATTTTTCTTCTTTATTTGAACAATTCAATATGAACTTACTTTGTTTGAAATAATAATTAACTGAGGTTTAATTGTAGACAAACATACGGTGTGTGTGTGCATTTTTAATTTCATTAACATTGTTTATATGTGCTTAGAAAAAATCTGAATTTGCAGTTAATCTATTGAAATTCAAATTTTTGCATAATTTGTCTTAAGTGAAAGAAAAAATATGAAAGAAAGGAACAAAAAGAAAAAAAAAACGGATAGTACTTTATTTGAGAGAATGCATGATAATCGTTGACGTATCGACGAGATAGATAATTAGCAAATAAATCGATTACTACCATGCGAGGTGGAAAAGATCGACAAATATACATGGAAAACATGGTTTATTTACTGTCCCTTGTAGACTCGAACGTTTGACAAAGAGTTGGGATCTCATTCGTTACAAACGATTCTTCTTTTTTCTCTTTTTTTTCTTTTTTGTAATATAAATTTACATTTGTTTATATATAGAGAATAAAACATCGATGAAATATAAAAATAAAAAAAATAAAAAAAGAATATATTAATATATAAATCTGATTGATATTAATTTTTATATTATTCTCAAAAACGAAAGAGAGAAAAGAAAAAAAAAATACAATGTCAATAAAATGAACAATTAAAATGTAAATTAATGTAAGTTAAAATGGATTTAATGGACGTGTGTTCCATTTGATTAACAATCGTCTATTTTTCTATTCATCAATTAATATCACACTAATTTCACGTTAATTATTATTTTTCAACGTCGCAAACGTCCATAAGATCGAATTATGATTATCCAGGTGATTATCCAGCGTCAACAAGGTGAACAGTGGTATACCCGCATATAACAGCAGTTTGCTATGATTAACTGTTTCTCTTAACCAACTTTAAACACTCCGTGTACCGACGTTTAATTGCTATCATCGAATTATTCTCGAAATTACTAACTCTCCATAACGATTGGATAATAAAAGAAAAATGGGAAAAAAACGAACGGAATAGTTACGAAAAAATAAAAAAAGAAAACGTGAACAAATCTTGTCGAATGAACCAAATTTTCTAATACGTAAAATAAAAATGTTATCTCATCTCATATTTTTCTACTTTTATTTGTATCATACTTATTGTTCTTTTACAAAGAACAAAAAATAAATCTTTTCGAATGAACCAAATTTTCGTATAAGTAATTATTAAAATTATTTAATAATAAGATATCTTATCTTATTATTAGATAATTTAATAATAATAATTATCTATTATACCAATCCATATCTCTCCTCAAAAGTGTTTTCGCGTTGACAGCAGAACTTATAAACGGTGAGGGTTTTTCTGTTAAAAAAATAAGGTCTTTTGGTGTATACTTAAAACTAGAAAATGGACGAAGGAAAAAGAAAAAAATTGAAATTTGGATTTTTGGCAACGTTTTTAGCAAGAACATTCAAATTTCGCTACAATTTGCACCACATTTTGGTTTCTTAAAATTCAATTTTATGAAAAAAACGAAAATCCTTCGTCCAAGTCCTTGTCAATAGTATCACGAAGACGTGTAGCAAATTTCATGAAAATCGGTTAAATAGTTTTCGAGAAATCTTGACAACCGACTTTAGAAATTTGAGTGCTGGTATAAGAGCCATTAAAGAGTGCAACTTCCCAGGTCTCTATCTTTAAAACTACTACTCCTATCGACTTCAAAATTCAATACAATATTCTAGATGAGTTGTAGAATTTAAAAAGATAAAAAAAAAACAATTTTTTTGAAAGTCCCAAACCCATGTAACCCCTTAAGCAAGCAGGGATGATAATTGGCAAATATTCAATCGTATCGAATTAACCATATGGTTTAAAGGGCTAGTACCAATCGATAAGTTACTCGACACTGTTCAACCGAGGGTATTAATTAAACTGACATTTTCGATAACTACGGACGGAACGATCATCGTTACAGTCGAGTATCCGGTCATGGGGGATATATCTCGGTAGTAGAGATACACGTGAACGATTTGACGGATTGCGCCAACTTCGTCACGATTAACGTCGAGCCTAGAATCAGCAATTCCCAATGATGCAAGGACCGCAAGATGATAGCTACAAACCGAGATGATCTAGAATACATGTCAGTAACATTTGCGATTTCCTCCTATTTGGCACCTTTCGACGACGTCTCCATTTTCGACTGGATAGACAAGATAAGAAAGAGACAGGTAAACTGTGAAACGAAGCAAAAGGGAGAGAGAGAAGTACAGTCACTTCTAAAAATATTTGGACACTATATTACGATACGTCTCATACTTTCATATTTGGTGCCCATTATTATGAAAGTGGTCTATACTAACATAAGTCAACATAGAGAAAATAAAAAAAAAAGATGAGTTTATCAGTTATTTAACACCATAGTATTTTATTAAATTGAATTAATACATAATAAAATTTTTATGACATATTGTACAATAATGAAATGTTAGATGGTGTTTGTTATTTCGATATTATATAGGTTTCATTTAGCGTTCAAATTTAATCTTTTAAATATCTAGAAACAAGTTTTGAAAGTGTAATTCAAACTTAAAAAAAAATGAGTTTATCAGTTATTCTACACTATACATTATTTTATTAAATTAAATAAATACTAATTTGATTAATGAAATTGATAATGAAATTTAATATTTAAGCAATAATTTTATTACATCCTGACGTAATCAATTTGGTTTTAAAAAAAATATCTCAATCTATTTGGAATATTATTTAGAATTTTTTTATAAATATTCTATTTTATTTATTTTTTTTTTATCTACCCATTCATTTTCAAATTTTCATTTTAATCCAGCATTGAATTAAATTTGAGTTTTCTGAATTTTTCTATTTAACTCGCCTTATAAAATTTTCAATGGTAAGTGTGATTGTAAATAAAAGATTTTTAGGGAACATTTATTTAATAAAAACTCTTGCAGAATACGTGTCGTATGTTTAACAACTTGTTGTCTTCCTATTCCTTTCGTTCTTATATTTTAAATTACATTTTCTAAACACGAAACGATACTTTAATTATATTTAATTATTTATTACGTTTTCAAAGTACGTATAAGAACGTATACAATATTGAAAGCACTTAGAAAAATGTTGTTAACGCTAACGATTACCTATTAGGTACTTCAATCATTCGATGAGTGCTTCGAGTGAGGTACAAATAAAACGAGAAACGAAATATAGTAGGGGAAAAAGAAAAGTAAAAAAAAAAAAAAAATGCTACTGGCTTTCACATTACTTGTGCATTTAATTAATCGATTTATTAAAATATGTAATTCAATTTATAAATTGAAGAGTGACGTACGCGAGATGAAAGTGTAATTATACAGTGTTATCATTTGAACACTGGGTATACGTAACTCGATCAGTGCTATGTTTAAGTTCATTTTTCATCTATTTTACTATGATAGAACGTACATCAACATAAGCCGACGATAGTAATTATTATTCGATTATTTTCATTATTATAAAAAGAAGAAAAAAAAATGTAATTATATTTTATTCCTTTTGTTAACTACTGGATTAACAATACATTTTTATATATAAGAAATGTTTTTATTTAATAACATCTTATATAACGTGAGTAGATAAATTTTATTCATGACGCAAAGTAAATGAATGAGAAATAGAAAATTAATATATTTAATTAGCTAAATAAATATTTTATTACTCAATCTATTGATTATATATTTAAATAAAATCCTTTTATATATAAATAAAAGTAAAAAAATGTAATTTTTAAAATAAAAAAGAAAATAAATGTAATTTTTAAATCACACATATATTCCGTGTAATAAAAATAATTATTAACAATCATATTAAAATATTTTACATATGGGCGCATACTTTTTTATTAAATAATTACTTCAAAAAAAAAGAAAAAAAAAGAAAGAAAAAGAGAAAAAAAATAAATAAATGAAAAATAAAAAACTGAGAAACGTATTAACGTGCCCGTGTAACCTGTATTTTTATCTGCATATCGAAGAGAATGTTAAGAAGGTATATATATCATTTTATTGCTAAAAAATTTAAAATATGCGCAGAGATAATAGTAGTAGTAGTGGTAGTGGTAGTATACGTAGAAGTAAAAGTAGTGGTAGAGGTGTATAGCATAGAGTTTGCATCAATTACATTCGACACGATGATCGATACGCTAGTAATTATACCTAGGCTAATACAATGTCAACAAGAGGACCCTGTGATACAGGCCGCTGCTTCATTTTCATCTTGTGCACGGTTACATTCGATAGCTTTAAGCAAACCCCCCCTTGCAACAATGATATTTTCTATTATCTTTTACACGCTATTATACCTCTTATATCACAATAATCCGTACTTATTTTTTAATCATTTGCTTATACTTTTTTGTTTTTTTTTTTTTGTTTATAATTAATCTTCACTCATTTTCGATTTATTCTCTCCATTCTATTTCTTTTCCTAAATTTATTATACTTCTCTCTGTATAAACATAAAATGATTTTGTGATAACTGTGAAATATGTTTTTTATATATCAATTTTATTGTCAACTGTACGAATTTTATTTTTTAATCATTTGCTTATACTTTTCTTTTTTGTATTTTTGTTTATAATTAATCTTTACTCATTTTCGATCTATTCTATCTATCCTATTTTTTTCTTAAATTTATTATACACTTCTTTCTGTGTAAATATAAAATGATTTTGTGATAACTGTGAAATATGTTTTTTATATATCAATTTTTGTCAACTGTACAAACGTGTATATTACAATAGAAATGTTTCAAATGATTTATTTTTTAATATCACAGAGATTTTTTAAACACACGATCTCTGTTACTTTTTTACATCAATCATTTAATAAACTTTATTTAGAGATATACTTTTTTTTTTTTTTTATATATTAAACATGAAAATATATGAAATATTAACAAAAGGAAATGTATTTCTATAAAGATAAAAAACAAAAAAAAACATCTTTTATTCTTAGATACATTTCTTGTCAATATTTGCACGCACTTGCTATACCAAATAAATATTGATATTACTCAGAAAACATGGAAAAGCTATATTCGTCTTTGAAAAATAAATAAAGATTTCCCCTATTTTATCTTCCATTTCCCTTCAAAAATACTTATACTCATTCCCTATAATAAAGCAGTCTGAAGTTCTATCTTTTCGTAAAAGGATCCCTCCCTTTCTAACGATTCAATCCTTTGTTGCATGATTTATTTTCGTAGCAATGCTTACGAACAGAATATTCCAGTAGCTATAAAATTAAAATGAAAACTGTATTATCATAATAATTTTAGTTTACAAAAAAAATAAAAAAAAAAAAAAAAACAAAAACTCGGATAAGAAAATAAATTCAATAAAAATGTTAAATAAAAAAAGCACAATTATTTGAAGAAGTTCTTAATCGCGAACATTTTAAGAACACATAATACGTTCTCTCTCTTTACTTAAAAAAAAATGTTCAAAAATTGTTCACATTCTTTTTTAAATACTTATAAACACACACATATTAAAATTCTTATAATAAATTTCTACTTTAGATTTTGAATTAAGAATTTTTATAAAATATACATTTTTTTTCTTTTATACACATATTAAAATTATAATAATAAATTTCTAGTTTAGATTTTGAATTAAGAATTTTTATATAAAATATACATTCTTTTTATTTTATACACATATTAAAATTATAATAATAAATTTCTAGTTTAGATTTTGAATTAAGAATTTTTATAAAATATACATTCTTTTTATTTTATACATATTAAAATTATTCTAATAAATTTCTATTCTCAATTTTGTGAATTAAAAATTTGTAGAAAATAATTTTCATTTAATTTATATTAACAAACTATAAGTATAAAATTCTCGAGAAACATAATAGATAATAATAATCATTCGTTCTATAGAAACATCGAAGTTAACGAAATAATACTTAATTAAGATTAATAAGCCAAGAGAAAATTGTAAGGTTGAAATTTCGTTTAAATCCCCATTGGCGTAGAGAGAAAGAGAGAAAGAGAGAAAGAGAAAGAGAAAGAGAGAGAAAGACTAAAGACAAATTTAATCCTCGAAGAAGCACCGACTGTTCTCCTTTCTCCCTGTGATAATCCTTAAAATAGGTATCAGCACATAGTTCAACGTCACATTCAGTGCACTCGAAATCTTGTATCTCTGCCAGATGGTTCTACTCTGGTCGTTGTCGTCGTCTTCAGTGTTTTACCGACTTTAGGTGAACGCCATGGTATGAGTTTAACGTCTTGCGGCGTTTAACGTTCGATAGGATTTACCAACACACTTGCACGAACCCAACCCAACCCTTCCCCTAACTAAGAAGTATATCAGTATCTGATTTCGACACGGAAAAAAAGACTATCATTTATAATTGACTGGATAAAAATTTATCAAAGGATCGGCACACAAGGAAAGGGAAATAGAAAAATAAAGGGAGAGAGAACCACTTAAGTGAGCACCCCCAACCCCCTCCCCCATCCCCTCAACCCCTCAACCCCTTTTCGAAAGCATATACTCGCGAACGAACAAAAGAAATTTGTGGCCCTTTTCTTGAGAAAAATAACAAAAAAAAAAGAAATATTTTCTCAGAACTTATTACCGTGTCTAACGGATGATAGTGTATACTACACACACACATATATACATATATATTCTATCATCGGCAGGGAAGGATTCTTTTCTTACTCTCATTTTTCTCCATTTCTTTTTTCCTCCCTTCTTCTAGAAAGTGCACTCTTCTTCCACTACTCCAACTACTTTATCGAAATTATTCAAGAACTTGAAACTTTGACCTTTTTACTTAGATTATCATCTGCTACTACTACTACGAATATATCCAGAAAATCGTATTCGAATAATTTCCAACGTTAATATATCCACGTCGAATGTAATCATTTCATGACCAAGATTATTATATCATACGATCACGAGAAGACATAGAAAAAAAATCAATAACAAAAAAAGAAAACACATAAAACAAATCAAAATGAAAAAGTAATCAAAGTGTAATTCATAACTGAATCTTATTATCCTGTATACTCAATGTAATGTCCAGTTCCTAAACACGCATAATTCAATTCGTTGTTGACCATTTAAAAAACAATTACGATTGGATCGTAAAATATCGTCGTCGTCATTGAAATGGAATATAGAATGAACTTAAATCACCACCTCGAAACCATATTCGTTGTCATCGGGGGTGGTGGGGGGTGTGGAAGGGGAAGGATAATTAATTCATAATACCTGATACCCATCCCTCGAGATGAAGAACGAAGAGAGTGAGAGAAAAGGGAGAAATGTGGGGGGCAGAGGGGGTGTTTGAGGGGTGGTAAAGGGGTGGTAGGTAGGCACGAAGAGAATGGTTGAGTTGTTAGAGACAGTCGGAGTGGTAGTAGAAGGGTGCTTGGTAGACGACGACGCGCTTGTCAACGTTAATTCTTCTCAACTGGCAGAGATCGTTTCTGTCTTCGTCATCTGGTATGATAAAGTGCTAGTTCTACAGTAGGAGGACCCTTCTGGTCGGCATGGTTTTACCGGTGATTTACGGCACTGGGGATACCTACCTACCTACCTACCTATCTACCTATCTACCGGTTAGCATATTCATATAATCTTTTCTCTTTTCTAAAGACTAATATCTATAAATTTCCATTAGACTTTTTTGCCAAGTATAAAAGGATTTTTACAACAATGACATATGCAGCGATATGCTCAATATCAACTATAAAACACTCTTTAGATTATTATTATTATTAGTGACTTTATTACTAGTAATAATAATAATTTAATTTAATAGGATTCTTTTAATAGTGTTTTGATTATTAATAAAAAGAAAAATGTATGTTTACCCAATGAAAAATTAAGTTGCTGAAAAACTACTAGACAAACTACTAGATTCTTTCTTTTATTTTTTTGTCCTTCCTCTTTTAACCCTTTGACTGCTGAATAATACTTTTCTACAAATGAAATAATTTATTATTAATGTGACCAAATAATGCTAATATTAATAAATTATATTGAATAATTACAATTTTGTGTTTCTCACAATATTATTTTCATCTGACAAGATACAACAATAATATTACATTACTTTACATTCAAATTGATAAAAACACGCGTATCAACTTTTACTATAAACGCATATATGCGTCCATAGTACTCAAAGGGTTAACTATCCTCCCTCAATCTGTTGTACTCGTTCACTCTCACACCCACCACCACCACCATCACCACCCCACCCCCCTTTTGGCCACGTCGCGTTTTTTATACGCGTGCCTACACACATTCAACACCGGTAACTCTTTGTCTTCCTTTATCCCATACGTTTCGAGGTTTACTTATCCCACAATAGACTGGAACGCGTTATTTATACATTCCATGCCATATGCGTCCATACGCAACTTGTCGAACAGGAAGAAAAGAAGAAGAAGAAGAAGGATGAGAAAGAAGAGAAAAAGAGAAGAAAGAAGAGAAAGAGAAGGACAGATATAGAATGAAGAGGTAAACGAAAAGGAGACAAACCAATGTAGAGAAGAGACGGCTGTTAAAAAGAAAGAGAAAGAAAGAGAGAAAGAGAGAGAGAGAAAGAATGACAAAAAGAGAAAGAGGTAAAAAGCTTGACCCTTTGAAGATACAAACCTAAGGCACGTCAAACAAACAGAAGGTCGGTCGAGGGTGAAGCTCCCCCTCTCTCTCTCTCTCTCTCTCTCTCTCTCTCTCTCTCTCTCTCTCTC
>JACGWG010000023.1:2397416-2409222 GCA_023678865.1 Polistes exclamans | reverse complement strand
CTCTCTCTCTCTCTCTCTCTCTCTCTCTCTCTCTCTCTCTCTCTCTCACTCTCTCTCTCTCGTTTTTTCCCTCACGAAACCTATGAACCTTCGGGCACAATATTGTCACGACCCCTCGAGCCTTTTCAAAGGATGACAGCAGCCGTTTAAAATCCGACACACAGGCGCTATGAATTCTGACTTTATACCGCGTGTACCCTCTCTCTCTCTCTCTCTCTCTCTCTCACACACATTCTCTTTCTCTCTCTCTATCTTTATGTGTATTACTATCCATATACATTCTTTTTTTACCCTTCATCTTTTTATATACGCGTTCCTCGCGCATTAGCAAACCATTTCATTATGATTTCAAACGAGAGAAGAGAGAGAAGGAAGAATGGGGAGAATGGGGGGAGGGGAGGGGTGGAAAAAAAAAAACAAATACGAGATCACGTTACGAATTTCTTCCTCTTTTCGAACCCTTATTCCTCCTCTCCTCTCCCTTTTCTTTTCTATTATCTTACATCTCTCCCCCTTTCTCCCCTTTTTCTCCCTATTTTTTCTTTTTTTTTTTTAAACTTCCCTTCGTATTATTCTTCATCCGCTAATTTGGATCCTTTCAATAGAATTTTCTTACGTACCCCGCGTGTCATATTATTCTAAGAACAATAAACACAAGTAGCTATCTCTCTGTCTCTTTCATACTTTTTTTTCTTTTTTTTTTTTTTTTTTTCTTTTAATTAATCGTTTCAAGTTTCTTCTTCCCTTCAATCCAACCAACCAACCAACCAACCAACCTACCCTCCCCTCCTCCTCCTCATTTTCCACTTCTCTGTTTTTTTGTAATATAAAACATTCCGAAGTACAAAAGAATTCGAAAAGAGTTTCGATAAAAGGTACTGAACGAAGTGATAAACGAGGAGGGATGAGGGTGGGGGATGATGAGGGGTGACAAAAGAGAAAGAGAAAAAGAAAGTTAAAGAAAATAGTATGAAAGAAAAGAAAGTTGTCGAGATTTTTTCGTCAAAACTACTCTCTCGAGAAGTTTTTTTTTCTTACAGCCTTTTTTTTCTACTTCTTTTACTTTTTTAATGGAAGTCACGAGATTAAAAAATGAAAAAATTTTAAACGACAGTTACAAATGTATATGTCTGTCTGTGCGTGTATGTGTGTGTACAATATATAACAAGTATAACCCTCGAGGCCACGCGAGTTTATCCAGAAAATCCAGAACTGAGCAGTCAAAGAAGTAAAGAGTTTAAAGCTTTCGAATCTTTTTTTTTCCCCTTTTATCTATTCGCATGTATATACACGGTTAAGCACGTTGAGAGATACGTATGTATATGCGTGTATGTGTCGTTAATACTTTATATATGCTATTTTTGCAACGAAGAATAATACTAACACGAATTATATTCTACTCTTTTCTTCCTTACTCCTTCTTATTCGCGAGTTGAACAAAAAAAAAAAAACAAGAACAAAAATAACGGACTCGTATATAAAACCCTAGGCTTCATTGGTTCGTAAACGAGATAATCCATTTTCACGAAGCTGTAGAAAATAAAAAAAATTCAATTAAAACTTCTCGAAGTGAAAAGAAGACATTAATTTATGTTCGAATAATCGTAGAAAATATTTGTCTCGCGAACACAATAATAATAATTAATAATAATAATTATTATTATATATATATATATATATATAATCAGGTTTTTATTGCACAACTTACAAAGTTTTTTACAATGTCTTATCATTATATTACTTATAATTATCTGACATTTTTGGTTTATTCTTAACACACCCTTCGTCTACCAATAATTATCACTAATCATAAAATTAACCTATCTAAAATTCTAACTTATCTAATAATAATTATTATTATTATTATAAATATATTTCAACGAGATAAATTTTCTCATTTTCTCTCTCTCTCTCTCTCTTTGTTACTCTCCATCATGTCTCCATTTTGTTTCTCAGTTCATTTATTTAATAAAATATTTATTGATTACGATATCGTGCGAGGAATTTGTCGGAGGAAAAATATGAAGTATATATTATGGTAACCCCCATATTGGCTCAATACCCATCTGACTTTCTACCTCTCCCTCTCTCCATCTCTTTCTCGCTCACTTTCACTGTCTCATTCCCTTTACGAGAGATAAAAAATTACATTGCTCGCAAGTGTAGTTTTCTTGGAAAGACGAAGAACACATACCACCCCAACCCCTCCCCTCTCCCTCTCTCCTTCCCTACTAACGTGATCGTATATCTTTTTACGTTAAGTTATTCTGCAAGAAAAAACCTACGAGACCGTTTTTCTCGCGAAATACATTGAAATCCATGAAAAACGAAAGAGAATGAAAAGAAACAGAGTATGAGAGAGTGAGAGAAAGAGAGAGAGAGAGAGAGAGAGAAGGTGGATATCGTTGTTACGAAAAAACGATTTCTCTTCTTACGCGACGTGTCCCGTAGAAAAGCAAGCAAGCAAGCAACCAAGCACGCCCCCCTATACGAGACCTATTTCTATATCATGGAAAAAGTACCCTCAGAACAGCTAGAAAGAGGGAAGGTAAAAAAAGGGTGGGGGGAAAGGAAGGTAGGATAAGGGTGTAGAGAATAGAAAGAAAGAAAGAAAGAAAGAATGAAAAGGTAGAGGGATTTTGTAAAAGAGGACAGAAAAACCTTTGGAAAGGGGCCTGGGGAGGGGGAGTGAAAAAGAGGGAGAAACATGGCCGTGTTTACGGAGGGCTACCCTTTTTTTTATCTCACCGATTTCACCCAGCCCACCCCGTCCCCATCCTCCCCCAGACCACCACCACCACCACCTCTTTCCTGTCGTTTTACGTTCTGCCTTCTCTAGCAAGGATTTTCTGAGATTTTGTTCGCGGCCGGAAACGGAAGGGCAGGCGATCCGTTAAATCGAATTCAGCTAATATACGATAGTATTTTCTAGTAAAAGAGCAAGAGAGAGAGAGAGAGAATGGGGTAGGGGGAAGGAAGGAAGGAAGGAAAAGGGGAAGAAAACTAGACGGTATCTTTTCTTTTCCTTTTTCCTTTTCTTTAAGAAATATATCTGTGCCTCCTTAGGTTCGTTCAAAGTCCGATCGTTACGTCGGAATCACCCCCTTATCTCTATTTTCATTTATTTAGTTTTCTTTCTTTCTTACTTTCTTTCTTTTTTTTTTGTTTGTTCCGTTTTCCCTTCGTCCAATCACTGGATCGATTTTAACACACTTTACGATTAATCTTGCACGTAACACAACGGGCAGACTACTATGACATTTTTCGTATTATTTACGATTGAAAAGAAATTAAATTAATTGTATTTATGTGTGAAAAATATTCATGGGGTACACATTCGATTATAATATGATACATCGAATTTAAACGATCGCATGTTGTTTGATTATTACACAACGATGTAAATTTAATTTGTATGTTTAATTCATGGATTAATTTTATGTTGATACGAGAAATTAAATGAATGTACGATTTATTTATTTATAATCTGTTGTTGAATTTTACGCAAAATAATTTTGACAATCCGTCCATTTGTTTATCATAATTTTTTTTATCCTTTTGAAATAAAAATAATAATTAACAGTTTCACCGATCGTAATGCAATAAAAATTGGACAGTCTTCACGGATTCTAATCGTCACATTCGTGTTATATGAAAAGAAAACAAAAAAAAGAAACAATTATTAAGAATAAATTCTTCGTAAATTTCCTATAATGAAAATTTCCGTTATTCAGTAATTTGACGAATATAAAACAAAGAAAGGAAGAAGAACAAAAAGAAAGAAAATAGGAACAGGAACGAAACAGCAAATCGATCAATAAAATCTGCGGTACACACTCTGTTAGAACAGTAATCGTAATACAAGAGAGAAAAGGATAAATGAAGGATTCGTTCGGAAAAAGGAGAGAGAGAGAGAGAGAGAGAAAGGAAGGAGAGTAGATTTACCACATTCGTGTAAACACCATACATACATAGTTGATTGTGAACAAATCGACAAATGGAAGGCCGGGGCGTCCTGCGCATTCGTATTTCCAGTCAAAGATGGATTTCGAAAGCGATTCCACTTTGGAAAACGAAATTCGTTCGACGATCTGGTCAACAGCATGGACTGCTGCTGCTACTGCTGGGCACTATCCCCAACCCCCACCCCCCACCTCCACCCACCGTTGGGCAACTACCCTCCACAGAATTTCTACACAGCCGCAAAAATTTCCTCCATCCTAACCGCGTAAAATCGAGCAACGAATGAACGGTGAGCACACTGTTGCAATCTCCGTTAAATTATTTTGAGGGAGACCTCGGCCGAATGCGGGCAAATGTTAAATTCCATCCTTCTTCTCCCTTTTGTTAAGGTACACGTTGGAAAGCAAATACTTTTGAAATTAAGAGAAAGTCCCGTGTAATCTGTGGCTTTTCTTCTATCTCCTGTCTCTTTCTATTTCTTTTAATTTCTATTTGAAACTATCTAACCATTCAATGTCAACATATCTAATTAAATATAAAAGAATGTTTATCATGTGATAATAGAAAATCGTTAATTATGAAAGTTGAAAATTAACCGAAAGAATGTTTTAATGCATATATGTCTGATGTTATTACAAATTTTTTAATAATAATAATTTTATTCGTTTTATCATATAAATATATATGTGTTGTGATTAAAGATTTAAAAAAAAAGTATTTTTCGCATATTTTCATATATCTATTATTTATAATTATAATCAGTATATAGTTAATTATATTAATAAATAATTTGATATTCCATTAAATTATATACACACATTTTTCTAGAAATTCAATTTAATATCGTATTATTATTATTTAAACAATGTACCTTTTTTATTTTTAAATATTACACCTGGTAATAAATTTTTATTTCTATTTGTTATTTTAAAAACATTATAATATGACCAGATAAAAATTATTTAACAAATACACTTGAGCCCTCACGATTTTGGTTTAACATGATTGAAGAAATTTGAAGAAAAAAAATTTCATCTACGTATTTTTACTTGTATTTTAATTTTACTCGGTCAAAAACAAATGCAAAAATGATATGACATTATTTTGTTTATCCCATACCAATCACCAAATGGATATTTTTGTGAATTTTACTGTGTATACTATCGTATTGAATGAATGAATTTTTATTTAAAAATGTGTTAGTTATTTTTACTAAAAAATAAATAATACTCTTTTATAATAATACTGTTTTACATATACGTATATATTTATTTTCAACGTGAAATGTGATTTTGAGTTGAATCAATCATTTTCATTATTAGCAAAATTATATACACACACACATACAGTACTATATTAAATAATAAAGTAAAAAAAATATTATAATATCAATATTGGTAAAAACGAATGAAAGAAGACTTTAATATATAATTATAATTTATTAATAAATAACCATTTAATCCAGTATCAGCAATATATACACGTAGGAATTTTTATTTATTTAAAATAAAATACTCAAATCCTCCCCTACACACACACACACACACACACATATATATATATATATATATCCATAAAGCAGATAAAAATAATGATATAGATATCGTATTTCTCGGATGAATCTTGAATCAGAAATATAGAGAAAAGGTTGGCTGGGGTATATTATACGCGCATGCGTTACTGAACTATCGAAATATTCCCACGTTTCTAGAGAAAATAAAAGAAGGCATACGTGAAAGAAATAAAAGGCACGTTTCTTCCTAGAACGATCGAATTTCCTCGAAGAATATTACGGAAATTTGCTGTGTCTCCTCTTCTTATACTTTCGTCTTCTTCTTCTTCTTCTTATTCTTCTTATTTTTCAGACTTTCATGCCAGCAACATTTTTTATTTTTATTTTCCTTTTATTTTTTTTAATTTTTTTCTTCACTCGATAATATAGTTGACGTTCGTCAACGACCGACATATTAGGACGTATGAGATACGTAGATCAGAGAAGCCACGTTAGGGGTGCGATGATTGATGATCATAAGCTTGACTGATTGCAAAGGACTGACATTTTTTTTTTCTGTTATTCTTTTCTTTTCTTTTTTCAAATACCTAGTGATTCATGAACAACCAAAATATACGCAAAGTTCAAAGTATATTATCTTTATATCTCGCTTATCTCTCCCCATTCTTTCTTTTTAAAACATATATGTATATAGAAAAAGCTACGTGAAAGTAAAAAAAAAAAAAATGAAAAAGATGAAATTTTCAACTTTACAGAAAGAAAGCTTTGCTTCCTTTGTTATTTAAAATTCTTACAATCAATGGAGAATTCAAAAAAAAGAAAAAGAAAAAGAAAAACAAACGATCTTTTGTGTAATATTATTTTAAAATATGTTTCTTTATATTATATTCCCTTTATCTTGGAATAATATTCTTAAAATAAATTTTAATCTTTTTAATGGAAGATATTTAATAGTAAAAAAAAGAAAAACAAAAAATATTAAATTCGATCTTCTCTTTATAATTTAATTATTTTGTATTTTGTATTTCTTAAAAATTGTATAATGTAAAATATACTATAATTTATATTAGTACTACAATATTGTATTACATTATAAATACAACTTATATATATATGTACTTCCAATAAATAATAAAACCGTATTCTTATACAGCTGTAGATTATATCCGATTAAAACCGATAAAATAAATCGAAATAAACACAACGAATAAGATTTGAAAGAACGAATAATCAAAATGCAATAACGAATGAGAGATTCCATGTAACCAAATTCTTTCCTATTTCAAAAATATTTATTTAATGATGAAACTTATACATACAATTTACATCAATATTGTAATATTATATTACACTTATAATTCGCATATATATATATATATATATATATATATATATATATTTATTCTCTTTCGATATGATGAAACAATTATTAATTTTGATTTAAAACAAAAATGATAATAGTATATAAATTGCACTCGTATAATATGTTTTCAAGTTATATGCCAATAAATCGATAGATATGGTCTAAATAAACAAACTCCATACGTATATGGGATTAAAAAATAAAAAAAGAAAAACTGAAGAACAAAAATTAATCGATAGAAATTGCTTTTCCCTTTCTCCGAAGCTTATCAGAAAGAAATAAAGAAAGAAAGAAAAAAAGAAAAATTGAAAGAGAGAAGAGAGAGAACATTTTTCTGGTTTCGATAACCACTCTCATACGTTAAGTCTCAAATAATCTTGTTTTTTCTTTCTTATATTACAGTAGAAAGATGTTATCGCAGTTAGAATGGGATTATCGGATTATTTGTTCGCGAGAGATTACGTTCTTTATCGGTATTTTGGTTTTCACGAAACCAAAGGGACCCCCTCAACCCCCAACCCCCAACTGGATTATGAACGAGCCTGTTGCGGTTAGCCAACCCACAAGCTTCTGCATATTTTAGACGTTCACGACACAACGACGACGAGGACAACTACGTTCCGTATAATTATTTATATTAATTAGTACAGAACACAGAAGGTTGTAGTATTGTGTATATGTGTACGTATATATATGTATTTATGTATTTACGTATGTATGTATGTGTACGTATGTATCTGTACGTATTTACGTACGTATGTATGTGTACTTATGTATCTGTACGTATTTACGTACGTATTTACGTACGTATTTACGTACGTATTTACGTACGTATGGATGTGTACGTATGTATGAGTACGTGTGTATGTATACTTATGCACATTCCTGTAAAAAACACACTCCTCTCTTATTATAAATTACATCCGAGCTAGGACAAACTCGAGGAAGCAAAAGTGCCGCGAATAGCAACGTTATCGTTTATGTACTCGGAAAACGGAGGAAACGTGTAATGAAAAAAATGTTCTCCCGGTGTGTTTGTTTGTTATTACGACGACAACAACGACAACGACGACGACGACGACGACAACGTCAGATAGACAAATGGTTCCTTTGTTACAGGATTCCATAATTTTATTATCTTCTTTTTATTATCTTCGTGATAACGTATCCTCCACTCAATTGTTTTATGCATTTCTCACTTACGGAAGTACCTCGGTATCTAATGATATTATATTTTTTATTATCTTACTTTTTTATCTCGACCAACAGAAAGGAGTATATATTTTTTCTTTTTTTTTTCTTTTCTTTTTTCTCATTTTTTATATGTGTGTTGTGTGCTTTAGATTTGATTAAAAACACGCAGTTTTTTCTTTGTATATTTAAAGTTGTTTTAATCTCTGTTGGGTATTATCGTAGGGGTTGGAAATATATATATATATATAAATATATATGTATATGTATATGAATTGTATAGAAAATGACAAATATACTTTATTCCTACTGCTAAATGTTTCTTTCTGGAAATAAGAATATTATATTATTTTTTTATATATATACCAACGAAATGTGTTAATTCAATTACTTTAGTATACTATAATAATTAAGAAATATCACACTTTGCTTATATTTTATAAAACTATTAATTTATTATTTTATAACGTTAATTATTATTATCCCCATAACTGTTTTTTTTTATTTTTTAATTAAACTGAATAAAATATTACTTTTGGAATATACATATTCTATTTTATTTATATGTTACAGGGTTGATATTCTTAAAATTAGAACGAACTCTAACAGAATATTTTCTTCTTTTTCTTTTTTTGTTTTTTCTTTCAAACGAAAACTTTTCAACTTTCTCATATAACAAGCATATTTCCTTATTCATAAATAAAATAAAAATATTACATTTTTATTAACATTATAAATTACATTTACGAATGAATTTTTATTTGCGAAACAAATTTTCTTCTTTCTATTCAATAAAAAAAAAAAAAATACAAAAAAATATTTTATTGGTACACACACATATACACATGGAAACGTTAGATTAATATTACCAAAGTTTGAAGAGGAACGCATTCTCGTGAAAATATCTTATGCATCCTTCCTTCCTTACTTACTTCGAAGGAACTCATAGATTTTCAGCAGAAACCGCGTTGACACGAATCCGGAGACGTTCCTAACACATCTCATACATCATTCACGTCCCGCATGGAATTTGCATTTCTCGATGAACCACCAAAAGATAACTGCACCAGAGAGGTCGACATAGAAAGAGAGAGAAAGAGAGAAAGAGAAAGAGAAAGAGAGAGAAAGACTTATGGAAAGTGGGGAATAGAAGTGGGAACCAAAAAAGAGAAAGAAAAAGAAAAAAAAAGATAGAAAGAGAGAGAGAGAGATGAGTGAATTTGGAAAACGAGAGAACGCAAGTCAGTTATATTCAAAAAGGAAATTGAAAAGTTGCAATGGAAGTTATACGCGGATGGATACGGTGCGAGAAAAACGCATGACGTAAATCGATCCATCTTTATATAAAAAGTATACATATATATATATATATATATATGCATATATATTCATGTATGTACGTAGGTACACATATACATATATACATACATAGATTCATACATATATCAACGATTGAATGTAGAAGATGGAACGTTGTCGGTACACGCGTAATCTTGATTCGACGTTTTAAACGATCCCAAACACACTTTTTATTTTTATCGATGATTTTTACTAGGAGGAAAAAAATGAAGAAAAAATTCAATATTAAATCGTCATCAAAAATTGTATCCTCTAAATGCAAGTTATGTAATATTCGTAACTCCGGAGTTAGAGAACCCGTGTGTATATGTGTGCAGGAAAATAAATATTTTAAATGAAATAAAATAAAAAGGAATATAAAAAAAAATAAAAAAAAAAAGGGAAACGTAGAAAATGAAAGAGAATATACGAGGACTATCTATTGTTAATGTTAACGTAGTGAAGTTACGTCATTTCTTCCTTTGTATGCAAACTAATGTACGTACGTACGTATGTACTTATGTATGTATGTATGTATGCATAGATGCATGCATACATATATCTCCTCTACTAAGGCAAAGCACAAAATACGTTTTCCACGTTAATATTCAACAAGATGCGTTGCTTGTTCCATATTATGCAGTTTACGTAGTCGAGTATCTCAAAGAGAATTGTTTGGTTTACGATGATGTTGTCATCGTTTAATTTTACCTGATCATTATCATGTTCTATCACTCTCACAATCAGTAGTCTCATCATCATCATCATCCAAGTTTCTTTTTCATTTTAAAATAATTCCAACGTCAAAAGAAATATATTATATATATATATATATGTGCTATTAATTAATTTTAAATAGATTGCTTTTTCTCGCAGCCCTTTTCCTTTCTTATTTATTATTTTGTCTTTCTTCAGGAAAATGTAATTACAAGGAAAAAGAACACAATAAAATTTAAAGTGATAAAGTAACGCGTAATTATATACATTGCCGACACAAGTTTGCACTACACTTAAATATTTCACCGATGCAATTAAATGGATGTACACGTAAAGCAGTATATATATATGTATATAAATTAGTTCACACATTATGGTTTTATTTTTGAAAAATAATTTTCATTTTAACTATTGTAATAAATAATAATTGATTAAAGTTGTTATCTATTCATCGATTGGTGAACATTAATTATGTTATAACACTATATTTAGAATTTTTAAGTTAAATGATTCAAGTACATGCATAACGTAAATTAAACATATCTATATTTTTATCAATCTTATTTATTTCATAAATAGAAAAAAATATATTCTACGTAAAAAAAAAAAACAAAAAGAAAAAAATTAAAGAAATAAATAAACACAAATAAAAAGACATGTAATTTCGCTCGAAAATATTTTTTTCCATAACAAACCCGAACAAATATTATTGTTGTAGAAGCTTGAAATAAAAATCTTTGATATAATTGAATTAAAAAATAATAAAACAAAAAACGAAAAAAAAAATAGAAAAACAGAAAAGAGCAGAAAAAAATAATTAACCGTATAAAGCCTTTGGGCAAATGGTATTTCGTTTATAATAAAAAATAATAATAATAATAATAATCGCATTTCCGTCAATTGACTTATTAAGTCGTCCTATAAATAACAAACAAATTATTATTCGAATAAAAATAAAAACAAAAAGAAAAGTGAGTAAAACTTTTAATAAATAACTATAATATAAAAAAATAAAATTAGGAGTAAAAAATATTGGAACGGTGATATATTCGAAAATTTGTAATAACCGTTTGTAAAAAAAAAAAATCACCATAAACGGGAAGGAAGAGAAAGACTTGATAATTAGTTTGACTCACTCGTTTAGGAAATAAACGCACGAGTAAGGGGGTTAGGAAATCGACGTTTGAAATTGCCTACAGGCATCATCGTTGGGATACCACACACACATATTCTAGGTTGCTCTTTACACCATCTCAAATGGTATCGAATATGTATGACTCAGCGTTCCCTAGTGGAAAAGCACCCTTAATCTCATCACCAACACTTACTTACTTACTTACTTTCCTGAGAGATACATCTCGGTATAGCCTTGAGGTGGAATACTTTGCTCTTCTTTCAAACATGCGCTGTTCTTATACTAGCTTTCTCCTTCTTTCAACCTCCCCCCACCCCCACCCCCCACCCAACCTTTACCTTGTACCCTTATTCCTGCTCATTTCCCCCACTTTATGCCATCTTCCTTCAATTTACTGTTTAGTCTCCCTCTTATCTTCTTTTTATCTTTCTTTATCAATTTACCACCCACTCACAACCCCCCCACCCACACAATTTCTTTCTTAAACTATTTTACAATTTACCACTCCCCTTTCCAGTTTGTTTTTTACTTTATTTCTTTCTCTCTCTCTCTCTCTCTCTCTCTCTCTCTCTCTCTCTCTCTCTCT
>JACGWG010000023.1:2380053-2391066 GCA_023678865.1 Polistes exclamans | reverse complement strand
CAACTTTTCTTTGCCATTTTTTGAACGTTTGCAAATTGATTTATAACACAAATTTGTACTCTACGTGTTGAGAAAAAAGTGCACTTTAATTTAATATAAGTTTCATTAAAATCAATTTGCCAAAAGTATTAAAAATATTTGCCGAAACTTTTCAAAGAAATGGCAAAGTGGGAAAAAAACTGCAGCATCGCATTCTTTGCAATTTTATGAACCTTTCCAGATTGATTTATAACTCAAATTTGTATTCTACGTTTAGATAAAAGAGTGCACTTTAATTTAATATAAGTTTCATTAAAATATATTTGCAAAAAGTATAAAAAATATTTGCCAAAACTTTTCAAAGAAATTGCGAAGATGCACGACTTACAGCATTGCATTCTCTGACATTTTCTGAACCTTTGCAGATTGTTCTATAACGCGAAAAGATACTCTACGTGTAGATAAAAGAGTGCACTTTAATTTAATATAAGTTTCATTAAAATCCATTTGCGAAAAGTATTAAAAATATTCACCAAAACTTTTCAAAGAAATTGCAAAAATGCTCACTTTACAGCATTGGATTCACAGACATTTTCTGCACTTTACATTTGATTTTTATAACTTAACAAAGTATTATACGTGTAGATAAAAGTTTTTTCTTTAATTTAATATAAAAATTATTAAAATCTATTTGCTAAAAGTATAAAAAATATTTACCAAAACTTTTCAAATAAATTTTTAAAGATGCACAATTTACAGCATTGGATTCACAGACATTTTCTGCACTTTACATTTGATTTTTATAACTCTACTAAGTATTCTACGCGTAGACAAAAGAGTGTACTTTAATTTAATATAAGTTTCATTAAAATCTATTCACTTTTAGTATAAAAAATATTTACTTACACTGATGATATCTAGGCTAACGAACACTAGTCTAGATTGAAACAGTTTTGTTGAGGACTTTAAATAATAACGATCGAATTAACGAAGTTTAAATGTGTTGTGTTTGGAATATTAACAAAGAGAAAAATGTATGTCAAATTAAAGAAAAAAGACGCTGAACTTTAAAGATTAAGTTGCTAAAGAAGTCCCAATAAAGGGACGAAACGTCCAACTCAATCAATCTAAGTTCTACTTCTTTTAATGTCCAAGTTCCCTGTCAAATTTTATCATTCTATTTAATTTTTTTTCGTTTTGTCTCACACTTTCTCCCTATCACTTTTCGTTACTTTTTTTTTTTTTGTTATCACATCGTTTCTTTCTTTCTTTCTTGTCTGGTTAACGTAAAGTATATTCCTAAGGGAAAGAATGTGTACCTGAAAATCTGATATATATTTATCTCGGGTTGAAACATACAACACACACAACGTGTGGCTGGAATAGTCTTTTGGGAATATCGAATGAAGACGAGAGAGAGAGAAAATGTACAAGACGCGTTACATAAACGCCTGGAGATGGGATCGGAGTAAGAAACTATGCGAAACGCGGGTTCAAACCCCGTAAAAGAACGGAACGGAACGAACTAACAGTTTTTCCCTTATAGAAAATATTCTATGCGGGAATTGTTTAAGTTTGTATTATAATATACTTTACATATTTTTATATATTCTATATATATTACATTCATCTATATATATATGTGTGTGTATGTATGTGTTGTATGTATACATAGCTATTTATTAGTTTCTCATCTGACAAAAAAATATGTATTTCTTGTTTAAATAAAAGAACGGGAACTGGTATATCGAAAGTTTCGAAACACTAGGAAAAATGTTCCTTTTTCTTTTTATTCTCAAAAGAAAAATACTTTTAGAATACTTTGGCGAATTGTTACGCGAATATCTTTTTTCCTATTTCTACTTTTCGATCGGTTCGATACGATACAAGAAATAATCCTTTATAGGTAAGGGGAAGGGAGGAACAAGAAGAAAAAGAAAAAAAAACAGAATGGTAAAAAAGAAGAGAAACAGAGGGTAGGATTTTTAACTCCGAGAACGGAATAAACTTTTGCCAGTTATATTGTTTTTTTTTTAACGATATCCTTTCGCATTTCTTTCGCTAACAAACTCGATGGTTGTTTTTTTTTTCTGAAGAATATACAATAACTTTATTTATTTCGAATAAATTCGTATTATAAATCACCGTTTTATGATCGCAAATTAAGAAGATAAATTTTTGTTACACTTTTGATCTTTGATTTTGATTAATTGTATTATAAAAAGGATTCTTGAAAGAAAAAATTTACATTTTTTGACTTTTTTACAATTATTTTTCGAGAGAATAGGTTTTCTTTTCATTCGAAAAAAATTTGTATTTTAGATTACCGTTTTTTTAGGGGCATTGCAAAAGTTTAATATCTGTTGTTTTTTTTTTTTAATTTAATTTTTAAGTAACTTTTTTAAGACACAACATATTACTTTGTATATTTTAAAATAAATTATATTTTTGCTTGTCACAAAATTAATATTTAATCTATATTCAAGGTTTCGTGTTTGCTACACATACAACTACTCTCATAATTTATAGCTTTTTTTATCCCAACAAAAAAACTTGAGTTCCAGAGTATTGAAAACATATGCTTATAATTGGATACAACTCAAATCCTTTGAGATTCTGAATAATATTTAAACCAAATTTTTACTTTTTATTGTTTTATAAATCTTTATTCTCTCTCTCATTAATCATAATTAAAATTATTTTCTTCAAAAATGGATGTATCCTAAAAGTAACCTAAATAATATTTTTAAATACTGCAGATATTTGTTTTGCTTACACACGGTGAATATTTTAAATCATGATTCTTCAATCACGATTTAAAAAAAAAGCTGGTTTTTTTTTATCAACTTTTATTTTAATCCAACGTAAACATTAGGAACATTTAATTAAAATAAAATGTAAATCTTTCCAGATTCTAAAAAATACTTCAAATCTATTTTATACCAATCCGAATTTTATAATATAAATCATGGTTATTCAATCAAAAAATACAAAAAAATATAAAAAATTATTTCTTCGTGTTTTTCAATTATTACTTTTATCTAACGTAAATATTAGGAACATCCAATCAAATGAAATTTAAATCTTTCTAGATTTTAAATAACACTTCAAATCTATTTTCTAACAATACGAATTTGATAATATAAATCATAGTTCTTCAATCAAAAAATACAAAAAGTTATTTCTTTGTGTTTTTCAATTTTTACTTTTATCCAACGTAAACATTAAGAACATCCAATCAAATGAAATTTAAATCTTTCCAGATTTTAAATAACACTTCAAATCTATTTTCTATCAATCCGAATTTGATAATATAAATCATGATTCTTCAATCACGATTAGAAAAAGTTATATCTTTTTTTCTTTTCTTCAATTCTTACTTCCATCGAACGTAAACATTAGAAACATCCAATTAAAATAAAATATAAATCTTTCCAGATTTTAAATAACACTTCAAATCTATTTTCTATCAATCCGAATTTGATAATATAAATCATGATTCTTCAATCACGATTAAAAAGAAGCTATTTCTTTTTTAATTTGTACTTCCATCCAACGTAAACATTAGAAACATCCAATTAAAACAAAATATAAATCTTTCCAGATTCTAAACAACACTTCAAATCTATTTTATACCAATCCAAATTTGACAATATAAATCATAGTTCTTCAATCACGATTTAAAAAAAGCTGGTTTTTTTTTTTATCAACTTTTACTTTCATCCAACGTAAACATTAGTAACATCCAATTAAAACAAAACATAAATCATTCCAGATTCTAAACAATACTACAAATCTATTTTATACCAATCCAAATAAAACAATATAAATCATGATTCTTCAATCACTCGATTAACATATTCTTTTTCCAACCTTAACATTATACCAACATAAGCAGATCCAAGCTTAAACAAAATTCGATCCTCTTCGAGGGTTAGAAGATCTCATCGGAGATAGTTTGGCAAACAAACGATGGAAAGAAGATAGAGTAGGATGTTACTAGGTGGATAGGGATGGGAATACGAATGGAGGTGGGGTTTGGGGGCTGAGGGTGGGTAGGAGGGACATAGAGGATATAAAAGTATTGTCCCATCGAACGGAGATTTCTCGATCGGACAGATAGCTAGCTAGCCAGCCAACCAGCCAACCAGCCCTCACCAGGACAGATTTTTCTCGCCTCGTGAAAATCGCCGGAGGAAGAGAGTTAGTGAGAAAGAGAGTGAGTGAGAGTTCGGAGGAAAACCTTTTCTCGCTCGACAAATTGCGCCGCACCGGAAAACCAGACACGGGGCTTTGGCCCATTGATCCCGCCACGTGTGCCAACATTCGATTCCCCGGGAATACGCCGTCTGGTTTTAATTAATCAAGCGGAGGGATATATTCCCATTCCCTTTTCTATCTATCTGTCTATCCATCTATCTATCTATCTCACTCTTGCATTCACTATCCTCTCAACTAGAGCTTCGTTCTTCTTCACTCATTCACACTAACTCTTTCTCTCTCTCTCTCTCTTACTCACTCACTCACACTAGTTCCGTTCTGTTCCGTTCCGAATCGTTCTCTGCCATCTTTTTTGCCGGTGTAATCGTTACCAGCTTCACAAGTTCGTCCGTTTTCTTCTACATATACATATATATGTGTATGTGTATGTGTATGTGTGTGTGTCCCATCTCTTTCTCGTTCTTCCTTCTCTTGCAAAGAAAGAACGGGAGTGCTAAATTGCTAGAGGAACAAAAACTAAAAAAGAAAAAAAAAAAAATAATAAAAATAATAAGGGGAGGAAGAAGAAGAAGAAGAAGAAGAAGAAATGAAAATCGAAATAGGGGTCACGAAAGAAAGAAACGTTTCTTTTATCTTTACACAGAGAAAAAAAAAAGTACCCTTTCTCTTCTTCTTCTTCTTCTTCTTCTTCTACTTCTTCTTCTTCTTTTCTTTCCCATTGTTCCTGTTTCTTTCTCTCTCTCTCTCTCTCTTTCTCGCTTCTCATTGATCGCACCAACGATTTCATCACGTGCCACTTCTTATTTCGCTTCTTTCAATCAGGTTACAGGTAAATATCTCTCATCCACCCCCTCCCCATACTTGTCTGTGTTGTAATTTCTATTCGATCCTTGACACGCGATCCCTCATGACATTTTTTTATTGCATTATTATAATCTCACAATTTATTTCTTTCTTTCTTTTGACCTACGATTCAAATTTTACGTTTAATATTACATTTTTGAAATTAATTTTAAGACATTTATTTTATTTTCATTTTCTTATGAATTTATTAAAACCAATTGAAATTAACTAAAGAAAAATTTTATCTAATTTAAAATAAAAACAACGAAGACGACAAATTAACAAAATAAAAAAAAAAAAAGAAGAAAAAGTTGCCAAATGATTTTAAAAAAAAAATTCAAACACGATAATTTCAATCCGAAAAAATTTGTAAAGACGATAAAAAGAAATAATGTGTGCAGCTTGCATTCAAAAAATCTAGATCAATATAATTTCACGTTGAAAGATTGACAAAGGAGTTGAGGGGGCGGGGGAGTTTGAGGTAGAGAAGTAGAGAGGGAAATAAAGGGATGGGGCGGGGGGTAAGATGGAAAAAGATGGAAAGA
Source organism: Polistes exclamans (assembly GCA_023678865.1). NCBI lineage: Eukaryota > Metazoa > Arthropoda > Insecta > Hymenoptera > Vespidae > Polistes > Polistes exclamans. The sequence goes on along the minus strand of JACGWG010000023.1, from coordinate 2,385,478 downwards.
AGAACATCTTGATCGGTTGACCTCTTCTTCTTCTTCTTCTCTCCTTTTAACTCATCCAACCAGCAGCTTCTTCTTCCTCTTCCTCCCATAGGAGATAATAAAATATCGAACGACGAAATCCGTGGGGTGGGATGGGGAGGGTAGGGGGAGGATAGGGGGTAGTAATAAAAAAAGCACTGGAGAATAGAATGAAGACCGGAGTGGCTAACGTAGAAGAAGTTTAGTATCAGCGACATTATGGACATTACACGACGTTATTAAATGCATCGAATTTTATGGTCGATTCCTTTCCAACCCACCCCAACCCCCACCCACTCCCACTACCCTACTCTTTCTCTCTTTTTCGAATAAACGAACGAACGAACGAACGAACGAAGTAAACGAGGGAAGATATAAACTTTCATAACACATCGTAATCCTCTCGCGTATACGCACGCCTGCGATTTTCACCGATGCGCTTTTCGATTTTCGAAACGGGATAAAGTTTATTATCAAGGTATATATATATATATATATATATATATATATATATACCTGGGAAAATCGCAGTAATTACTTCCAGCACAAGCAAGGAGACGAGGGTGAATAGTTTTGGGGTGGGTGGGGGAAAACAAATTGACCGAAGATAAATTGGTCTCTGAGAAAGATCATATAGATTAATAAAAAAGGTATTTTTAAAAGGAAACGTGAAAAAGATAGAAAAGGGTTGGATGTTGGGTTAATCGATGAGATAAAAGTTTAGATAAACTTTATTATTATTGTATACATGACTTTTGTGTTCTTACGTATTTTCTATTATTAGAAAAAAAATCTCTCGTAGTTGTCGTGTTTTTTTTTTCTTCTTCTTTTCTTTTCTTTTTTTTAACTAAAGAATTTGAAAAGTTCTTTCGAAAATACTTCCCCGGTGTAACGCGAAAATCCACTTTACTTTGGGTTTCCCTCGAACAAAGTACGAGGTCTTTCTCTTTCTCTTTCTCTTTCTCTTTCTCTTTCTCTTTCTCTTTCTGTCTTTTTCTCTCTTTTTTTTCGGAGTCTGAAAATCCGGTTGGAAAAAAGCGACGAAATCCTTAGGGCGTCCCTGACCCAGATTCATAGATTTTCTTATAACAATATAACAGAGAACTGAGTTTGTGAAAAACTGATGGTCTATAACTAACAATAAAAGTAAAAATGAAAGAAACGGACAAAAAGAAATATATATTTTTTTTGTTGATTATTCTTTTCGTTCTTTTTATCACCGATCATCTACTACTAGCCAAAAAGCAACATTAACTTTCCCATTGTTACGTTCAGAAAAATGGAAATCGTAGTTTTATTGAAACAAAAACAAAATAAACAAACAAAAAAAGAAAAGAAAAAATAGATGGATGGAAATTAAAAGCTAACAGGAATTAGCGAATACATTACTTTTATAATCCAACCGAAAAAAAAACTTGTTGCAACTACAGTTAATTTTTCAATTGAATTAAATGATAATACGATAATAAAATTCAGTTAAATATTAACATAATTTAGCACCTACTCGTACACACATATTTGCATATAGCTTTTTAAATATCTCACATATGATAAAAGTTCATTCATTTGATCAAGTCGATTAAATTCATTACGAAAAGTTAAAGTATTGTTAATCATCGTTGCAAAAAAATTCTTCCATCGCGAATTTAATCACACTTGACTACTTTGTTCACAATTCATATGTCAACAAATAATTCTCAACGTTATTATTGAAAATAAACGTAGGAGAATTTCAATGGTAACAATTAACATCACGCGACCAATAAAAGAATCGATGTCAATTCGATGATATTTAATCCGTCAAATGCAACTAGGATAAATAGGAAACATTGTGAATGGCAAAAGTCAAGTATCTAACTAAGCATCGTAGAGAACAGTTGCTGCTGCCATTTGATTGCCAACGTGCAGATAGGTAGGTGCCGTCTGTAAGCTTACTTCTTCTTCACCTTTGTGTGTGTGTGTGCAAACACCGAGATAAAAGAAACCACGATGGTTCTAGAGATAGGTGAAATCGTACACGAGATGGAAAAGGTACCAATCTCCCCTCACATCTCTCACTTTATTCCTTTTATCTTTCTTTCACTCTTAACATTGCTCATTTAACAATCCCCATAACTTGTTTATATTTTTCAATTAACCATTGTATATGTATACAGGATGATAATGTTCATTTAAGAAATTTGTTTTTTAATTCATTAAATAAATTACTTACTACGTGAAACAAAGTCAATTTTGATGATGATGATCAATTAACAAAAGCAGAATTTTTCATACTACAATTAATGATATGACATTTAAAATTTTTGAACAATACAAATATAAGAAATATATTCTTCTTCAATTTTGTTTTTTAATATTTGCTGCCTATAATTGCATTGATGTAAATTCGATGATAGAAAATATTGTAGTTAGTTTGGTATTTAAGATTTTATAAACGAAAATATTCTAATCTCAAAACAGAATTTCTCTATTGATTAAGGAAAATAAAATTACATTAATTTGGAAAACTATGAAAATAAATATAAAATAAAATCGTTTGTCTGTTCTTATCTCGTTTAAAACAAATTTTCTATTAGTCGTGCTGTTCTATCAACTTTGAACGTACTCATACTTTCCTAAAACTTATTAGTTTTTAGTGTAGAATAAAATTAGGTTTATACGTTTTCTCAAAAATACCTAATTGTTTTGTATAATACCTGGAATTTTCATGAATTAACTGAATTATACACTTCAATAAAATGTATGCATTTTAACAGGAGCACACACTCGTGCACATATGCATCATACATTTGCATAGCAATCACCAAACCTACACACACATATATACGTAATAAATTGAATACTTTTCTAATATCTCCATTCATAATTCTAATTCTAAGGTCTCCATTCATAGATTATTTTTTTTGAATTATCAACAATAAGAAAATTGTTGTCTTAGAATGATCAGACCGTTTATATACTTTTATTAAAAACATTTTAGTTGCTAAATGTATTCCATATTATCAGAATGAGTTATTCTTTGTGAAAGAGTAGTATTTGAAATGATGAATGGAATTGTAATATTTCAGGTATATGTATGTATGTGTATGCATGTTAAATATCAAATCTTATCAATGAAATAAGCATATATCTAAAATGTTATAATAAAATCATGAAAATGTTTATATAGAATTTTTCCTACAATGCCTAGTTATTTTATGAATTAATTAAATTATACAATTTAATGCAGACATATATATATATATATATATAATACAATATTCTATTTATTTAAACATTGACGAGGGAATTACTCATTGTTATATAACCAGAATAAATATTGAATGATATAAAAATAATATAAAAATAATATAAATATAAATAGAAGAAATAAATATAAATATATAAAATAATATAAATATGTAAATAAGAAGAAAAAGAAGAAGAAAAAATATAAATAAATTAATTATATTAAAATATAAAAAAAGATACATAATAATAAATATAATAATATATATACATAATAAAAAATATAATAAAATACGGTATTCATAAAGTATATATATATATATATATTTATAGTAGTACGTGTATATATATATAATATATGGTGTCCAAATTACCCTATTTCTTCTGGCGAATATGACTCGCACCGAGTCACGTTAGCAGAGTAATAAAGATCCAAAGGAATAATTAATAATCCAGCGCCAAGCAACGGAGACGATAAAAGTACTTACATATAATGACGTTGACACGGTTATGTATGTGTCTCTGTGTGTATGTATATATAAGAAAGGGAGAGATAGAATGAACGGTAAAGCTTTGGGAAAGAGGAGTATTGGTATGGGTGTGGGTGTGGGTGTGGATGTGGGTGTGGGTGTGGATGTGGGTGTGGGTGTGGATGTGGGTGTGGGTGAAAGAACTGTTTCGATCTTCTTGCGTTAGTAATACGTCACCGTCATGACGTTAAGTGCGGCAGATTTTTTTTTTTTTCTTTTTTTCTACGAAGCTATTTCCTTGACGATGCTTTCTCGCTCTATTATATTCACGAGAATCAAGAAATTTGGCTCTCCACCCTAAGATTATTCTTTTTATTCTTCCCCTTGTATATCTTTCATCCTTTTGTTCGACTAAGTTGGACTTTTTAAAGAAAAAGCAAAGGGGAATATATATATATTTTCTTCCCCCCACCCTTACCACCATCTACAAATAATCAAGTATCTTATTCGGTTTTTTTAGTTATATTAAAAAATATATTTTTCATCAAATTGAAATTATGGGATAAATTTACACTGTACAAAATATTTCGTTAATTCTCTAAATTTTTTACATAATATATTAAAATTTAATCTTAGAACTATAAACTTATTTTTTTAACCCCCAAAACTACAAACTGGGATATATATTTACCCTAAGGGGTTTTTTAGTGCTAAAAACTATAATCAGATTTTTAAGTATATGAATTTTGTTGGTTTTTTTATGCCAAAGAGAATGGTGAAGAACAAATTCAATTTTACTAAAGTTTAATCGGTGAAAAATCGATTTAAATAAATTAATGTACTGAAAAACGATCAAATCTTCATTTAATTTAAGTTTACCTGGAGTATAGATATCTACCCCAGAGTTAGTAGTTCTAGGATTAATGAGAAACAAAAATATTTTGTATACAATTGTGAAAAGTACTACTACTATCACTACTATTAATAACGAATGATACACGTTAAAGAATATTTTTCGATCCCAAGTGTGTCAAAAACAAATAACATTAGTTACGTTGAAAATTCTAAAATAAGAATACTACTTCGGTAGAAAAATAAATATAATCTTTTTGTATGCTGTAATCATAGTTCAATATCATTTAAAAAAAACAAATTGCATTAAAAATTTCCAAGACACGTATTTTTGACCATCGATAAGTTAAACCACATTAAAAGGTACATCATCGTTGAGAAAGAGAAAGAGAGAGAGAGAGAGAGAGAGAGTAGAACGAAGCGGACATCCAATTTGAAGCAACGTCGAAGGAAGTAGTATGAAAGAGTAATTAGTTAGTAGAACATCCGTAGAGGTATCTCGGTAGGAAACTCTCGTTAAGGAGAGATGGAAGTTTCGAACGTGCTTCTTCTTCTTCTTCTTCTTCTTCTCTCCCAATTTCTTCTAACAGTTTCACCAAATTTTCTCTCCCTATTTCTCTTACACCATCTCACCTTTTTTTTCTCTCTTGCTTCCCACCCTCTCCCTCTCACTCTTCCATCCCCTCAAAAAAAATTCTATTTTATTAATAAATAAGTATCATAGGGAAATTAGACATTAAAAAGAACTAGAACTTAGTTTTGACAATTAATCAAATGACAATTACTCTAAACTAAATTCTAGTTCTTTTCAATGTCCAATTTCCCTATGATACTTATTTATTAGTAAAATAGAATTT
>JACGWG010000023.1:2315060-2380043 GCA_023678865.1 Polistes exclamans | reverse complement strand
TTTGATTAATTGTCAAAACTAAGTTCTAGTTCTTTTTAATGTCCAATTTCTCTACTATACTTATTTATTAATAATCTTATTTTTGGAGAGACGAGAGAAATAATTAATTGAATTCTATTTTACGTTACAGTAGCCTAATCTTAGAAACAAATAAGCAAGTAAGCAAGGAAGTAAATGAACGAACAAGAAAATAACTGATACAAGTATCAATGTAATATTTTTTTTCTCACCATTTTATCCTAATTGTATTTTGTCTCGTCTAGTTTATTGTCAATCGATATCACTTCGTTCGTTTTCGAAAGAAAAAGTTTCCACGTTTCTTCCCAGTGGATTACTAAGAGGAAATAGTATTGTAACGATAGTAGTAGTAGTAGTAGTAATAGTGTTAGTAGAATAAGAAGAAGAAACCCGTGTAATGTTAATTATCGTACTTGTTGAGTTAGGTTTCGTACAAACAAGACGTTTGTTCCTAGACCGATACGAAACGTGAGATGCAATTAATGCTTGATTACTTGATCTTGCATATCCAAAAAAAAGAAAGAAGAAGAAGAAGAAGGAGAGTGAGTGAGAGAGAAAGAAAGATGTGGATAATTTTTTGGTTGCTTTCGATTCTAAGTAAATCTCTTGTTCTTGTTTTACTTCTTGCCTGCCAACCGATCGGAAGGAGAACAAAAACGCGTTTTTCTTTCTAGACGTTGTCGGAATCGGAATCGGAATCAGAACGAATAACGAAGCCCCAAGGAGTTAACGAATCCACCTCCTGGTTGTGAACGTAGCTCAATAAGCTCGTTGTTTCGACTTCCGATTGTAGCGAAAGCTATAACACGCCTATAGTAACATAATAGTTCAAATCCAAGTTAATTGGGCTCTCTCTCTCTGGATGGTAGCCGTCAGCGATAGTTTCTTTTCTTCTTCTTCTTCTTCTTCTTTTCCACCCCCCTCACCACCCTCTTCTTCTTCTTCTTCTCTTTCCGCTTTTATCCCAGCTCGATCATCCATCTATTCATTTTTTTTTCCCCTTCCTTTATTTCGTTACTTCCATTCTCGATCTTGTCGGGGCCAACGATTTACTCGACGGAAAATTTTATGAACAGGAAAAAGACCACGCGAAACAACTACCCAACTCCTCCCCAACCCCAACCATCCACTCCCACCACCATCCGGATGGTTCAAGGAAAAGAAAACTGGACGTAACTTTTGCCTCAGGCAACTGAATCTACCTTTTTTCTTCTTCTTCTTCTTCTTCTTCTTTCTCTTTTTCTATCTCTCTTTATTGTGCAGTTAGTTCACTTTAAGACGCAAAAGGTACGGACGTTTTAAAAGCAGATTCTTTTGTTCACACTGCATTGACTCCGGTACTCTTACTTTATTTTTATGCACTGTGTATAGTTATCATAGATTTTTTTTTAATAAATTCTTTATTTTTCTTCAGTACGCATGTATATATAAAAGTATATGAAAGAATTATGAATATTATAAATAAATATATAATATATAAGTTTCAAAGGGAATTATAGACGGTTAATAAATCTGATGAACAATTTATTTTGAACTAGTTGTACGTTTCGTCCCTTTACTGGAGACTTCATCAGCAACTTGATCAGTTAGTTCACGCGTCAATATATAATAATATATATGTGTAATAATAAATAAATGACAATGTTAAATTAAGATTCTATGTACGAGTAACTCACGATATTCCATTTTTCGGACAATTATTCTATCAATTCAGGTATTTAGGGGGCTCTCGGTCAACTTTTCTATGAATATCTATTTTATTTAGCATGAAGGTGCCATAAGAAATCTAATTTTGTAGCCATTACTTTGTAAAAATTATCAATAGTAATATGTCAAAGCATATTTTTCTCAAACCTTTAATTTTTACCCCCTCATTAATATCCCAATATCAAAATAAAATGAAATATGAATCTTATTTGAACTTGTTTCTAAATTATAACCACTTTTATATTATATTCAAATAATTCTAATAATTCAGTAATTTCGTATTTCAATAAACACATATTACGAGTAATTATCATATGAATAAATACACGTGATTATATTGATATTCATTTATCAGTAAAATTATTATTAAAGAATTCAAATAAGCTCAATTTGAAATAATTGAAATTTTGCCCTGATTGTGAATGGTCATTTCAAATATCTTCTATATCAATATAAACTGTCAAAAATGATTGGAACACAATTGTGGATATATAACTTTGAAATACAATCAAATGGAACATATGTTTATAGAAAGTTTTTTCATTGATTTCATTTCCCCTATCCACTTCTGAAGTCCCGATGATCTCATATATTACGAAACAACCTTTATAAAGTAGACTTCAGTTTTTATATCACAAATTTTTTCTGAACATTTACAAAAGAATATTCGAAGTTTTCTTTCGAGATTATTTACAATAGTTTCACAAAAAACATTTAATATTCGATATGAGTATATTGAGAATATTCATTTTTTATTTTTTTCGCAAATTATTCTCGATAAGTGTTCGAATAAAAATAAAAATATAAAGAAAAGGAAAAATTGCCAATAAAGAAATACAATGATTGGTATTCGTATAATTAAAAACAAATTTTATTTTTAAATTTAATCAATTCTCATATTTTTTCGTGTTATAGAAATTCACGTTGTAAGAAGTTGTGTTCTTTATTTTTTAAGTCTTTTATAAATGTATTTATTATAGATAGAAAAATGTGAATATTATGAATAAATGACAACATTAAATTAGTATTCTGCATATATGCACGGATATATTCGATAAATAAAGAATCTTATTTAGATTTAAAATCTGGAATAATCGAACGATCCCCTTTTGTAAATTTTTATAGTATCGGTAAACTTAAAATCTTTTTTTTTTCTTCCTCTTTTTTGTTCATGATAAATTCACGATAAAACAAATTTAAAGCATTTGAAATGCTTTATACGCTTTAGAACTTCTATGTGCGCAGGCAAAAATATCAAATTCCATTTAAAGAAACGCCGGTGACCTTCATAAATATGGAAAAATCTGATCTCCAGATAAAAGCTCTCTTTTACCATATCTGTATGTTTGAATCAAACATATTCTCTTCCGTAAAAATGTTTTTTTTTATTGTCAAAAGAAACAGAGAAATATTCTCTTTCTAGGGTATACATATATACAAGATTATAGAATTTATTATTTTAGAAAATTAAAGTATAATATACCCTCCCCAAAATTATATTATAATACGATAATAATAAAAAATAAAATGTGTGTCCCAATTCTTTTTTTTATTAATTTTTACTGCGTTTATAAATAAAATATTATAATATCTAAACAGAAACACATTTGTACCTTTACATAATCCTAATATTATTAAAAAATTGATAAGTATACTAATATTATATTTTATTATCATAACTATACGTAGATACACAAAATGATTCTGGGAACTGGAACGAGTTACAACTCTTTTCTTTTTAGTAAAAATAGAAAAAGAAAAAAAAAATAATAAAGAAAAGAATCATATGACATAATACGTTCTGACATCCTATGACCTTATTTTTCGCGTATATGCACCGATGATGCACTCACACTTTATTTCTTAATGCAACCCAATTTTTTTATTTTCCAATCAATCGATCTCTTTTTATTATTCACCTTGTATAAATACTAACTAACCCGCAAGGTCATCGAAATGCCGATACTTTACGTGGTATTTGATAGTTTTATGTCAGAAATAATAGAAAAATTAAATTAAATTAAAATAAAATAAAATAAAATAAAATAAAATAAAATAAAATAAAATAAAATAAAATAAAATAAAATACAATAAAATACAATAAAATACAATAAAATACAATAAAATAAAATAAAATAAAATACAATAAAATAAAATAAAATAAAATAAAATAAGATAAAATAAAATAAACTAAACTAAACTAAACTAAACTAAACTAAAATAAAATAAAACAATTGAACACGTGAAAAAATGAACACATGAACACATGACAAATGAACACATGAACAAATGAACACATGAACACATGAACAAATGAACACGTGCAATATATAAACACAAAAGAATTTGTTTAATATAATTTATATTTAAAATTTGTAACTACAACAAATTATTACCCTTTTTTTTCTTAAAAGGTTATACTCGTATAATAAAAATGAATTTTTGATTTGATTAGGCTACTTCTTTAAGTATGTTAAAGAGAGAGTATTATAATATATAAAAGTCAGCTCGTTGTCGTATGCTGCACTTTCTCGACCCTTAACTTATTCTCTCTAGTATCATGCTAGTGAGCATAATGGTTAAGACTGGTGCCGGTGATAATCGTCAAGACTCAAGGCACACACACACACACACATACACATGAGTATGTATTTTGCAGGAACGACACGACGTGCGTAGATCGTTAAAGACATAATGCAGAGGCGTGGTCGCTACACCACAACCGATTCTAACATTTTTATTTGATTACGTCACGAAGAACATGAGGAGGAGTTGTGCAGCAGTAAGATGCATCGTAGCAAATTATTCGTATCACGGTGGAACTAATACCAATGGTTTTATATGAGATTATACGATGTCCGGTATTTATTCTCAAGTTGTAATCGAGTAGGTAATTTTCATTAATTTAACAGAATAATAGATTGTAATATTATTTTATACTAATTTCGTGTGTCTGTGTTTTAATAAAAATATTCATTAAAAAATTCATCTCATTACCAAACATTTTATTTATTGTTTTGTTTTGAGCACATAATAAAACGTTTTGAGTATAAAGAAGACTTATGTAACTATTGAAATATATATATTAATTAATTATTTTGTTTATAGTTTTACATTTTTATAATATTTATTATCAAAAATTTGTAATAATTCCAGTCTCATACACATATTTCTAATATTATAGAATGATCTGTTAATTTATGAGATATTTAAAAAAATACAAATATAATACTAGACTTAAACAATAATTTAAGTCAATCGATGAATACTTAAAAAGAACGATCATTTAATCATTCCTATTTCTAGTATCTAAATAAACAAATAACAATAACAGTTTTCACACTTTATACACACATTTTTTGCCTATATAATTACAATTAAACACATACAAATTTAATAAAAAAAAGAAATTAATAAATTACTATCAAATGCATGTCATCGAAAAAACAATGGAAAAAACGTCTCAATTATAATCGAAATTTAATGAAATACAAAATCTCATTCGCTCGATCGAAACGAAAGATTCTCGAGTAGAAAAAAACCTCCCCCAAAAAAAGGAAAAGAAAAGAAAAAGAAAAAGGAAAGAAAAGTGTTAAAAGATCAAAGATCGATCAAGGTGAATCTAAAGTGAAAGATAGCCGATAAAAGACGAAAAGAAGAAGTAGAAGAAGTAGAAGAAGAAGTAGAAGAAGAAGAAGAAGGTTGGTGTTCGTACTTTAGTTCGATGCTTGCTTCTTCAAAGCAAGCAAGCAAGCAAGCAAGCAAGCAAGCAAGCAAGCAAGCTTTCTTCCGCCACGGGTGGATATAATTAATGAATACCCCCTTTTGTTCAAGAACGGCCATCCATTTGAATCGAGTTTTTTAATGCAAGCGAAGCGTATGCTTTCCTCCTCTTTCCCTTTTCATGCATATTGCAGAACGAGTGTCGGTAATCCGAACTAAATGGAGTTTCTTCTCAGGTCTCATTCTCCTTTCCCCCACCACCACCCTCCTCCTCCTCATCCTTTTTCTCATCCCATCGGTCTACTTCGCAGTTTAAAGAATTTACAGTGCCCCCTCTACCCCCTTTCCTCTTATCCCCTATCCCCCATTTGAAGTCGTTGACTGACTTAGCAATTACGTTAGCTGTGAAAACGGATATCGATTCGTCCCGAGGGCGCGTGAACGCGAAGAAAAGGATTTTTATCGTTCGACGCCCTTTTTTTTTTTACTCTCCCTCTTCCAACCCTTCTTCCCCTTCATTCATTCCTTCCTTCCTTCTTACTCTTTACCCTCTCCTCTTTTTCTCGAGATTTCTGTTTCTTTCTCTCTGTCTTTTATATATTTCGAATGCTTATAATTCGAAGATAAGGAAAATGTTTGAAAGAGAGTAAGAAAAATTTCAACTCTCGTCTTTTAACACCTTTTTCTAAAAGCTTTATTCCATCGCAAAGTATTAGAGAAGAGAAGGGAAGGTTCTTCTATTTCTTCTTACGTTAAAACCTTCTTCTTCTCATACTTTAGTACAATATCTCGTTGACGTATTTATGGGTAAGAAGAAACGTTAACGCTACCAGACATTTTCTTCTTCCCCTCTTATTTTATTACATCACTACTACTATTACTACTACTATTACTATTGATACTGCTACTACTACTACAGCTACTTTCCAGAGGGGTGACGACCAACATGATATTTTTGGAAGCCGTTGACGAGGTCGGGAACCCGATTTGTAGTACGTTATCTCTCGAGTGAAGACAAACGCCATAGCTGCTAGGAAGACTTATGGTTGTGTTCGACCGATTCACCGTCATCGACGTGTTAAGAAGCCTCTTCTTCTTTTTTTCTTACCATTTTACTTACTCCTTACCCTTCCCCATCCCCTTTCTTATTTTGTTTCTTTTTATATATATACACGCAGACGGTTTTAATTTATTCGACTCAACTCGTGTATCTCTTTCTTTATTTTTCTTGTTTTTTTTTTTCTCAACGAACACGCACAATCACGAGTCGGGAAAACGTGCTTGCATGTTCGTGATCTATCTGACAACAAGAGGCTTTCCTTTTACATCATAAAATTTTCGAAAATAACATTGAAAATGTTCAATTCCTATACGAATCAATGACAAACAATAATAGGAATAATAATCTAAATTTATTACTCGTTTATAATTATGATTTTATAATCACGATTCTTTATAATATATGAGCCGCTTATTTTGAAAGTGGCCTAACTCCATTTACCTTCAAATCGAGATATTTAAAGTTTTGCGTTTCAATGAATTTAAAAATATACGTACAGAATACCAATGAGTTTTGCTGCTTAAGTGTATCTAAAGGTGTTAAATTTACAGTTCCTATTAAAATAATGGCAATTATTAAGTGAATAATATGCGTTTTCTTACCAAGAATGGAGTCAGGCCACTTTCAAAATAAACGGCTCATATATTTTATATCGAATAAACATATATTACGTAAGAAATCTCAATTCGTTTTCAATTGAATACATTTTCGATATTTTGTCTTGTCTCTCTCCAATCATCGATATTATTATTATTATTATTGTTATGACATAATATTATTGACGTATATATACATAATATTTCAATATGATGCATACCATTAAGAAAAGTATAATAATAGGAATGATAATTACAAATAATGATATTTTAATATTAATCACGAGTTTTTTTTTTTTTTCACGAATAAATTATGTTTATAATATATAAGAAATAAATTCGTTTGTAAATTAATTTCACATTCGTTTAATGATATTAATGATAATTATTATTATTATTACGCGTAAAATCATAGAGAGTTCTTCTAAAAGTAACTTTGTTTTTAGCGCATAGATTTTGGTTAGTTGGGTTTATCGATACTTAAACTATATTCTAAAACCTCAAAATCAATTTTACATTTTACTAACAGACATTTCAGACACGTTATTTAAAACATTATTATGCTAAAGGATACGTTAATTGAAAGCGTCAAAATTACTTCATGAAATTTCATTCTGATTAATTTCTATTAGAAAAAAATATACATCGCGTTTAGGTAGTCTAATTAAAAATAGAGGTGTCAACAAAACAAAAAAAAAAAAAAGGGCCACTAGTGGATACTAATTATCACAAAAAATAACGCGAAAGAAATAGTTAAGAAATATTTTACATACGAAAAAATAGCTCTTTATTTAACACTATAATCATAAATATCAAAATTGATCAAAACTGTGTTCATAATTAAATTGACAATAATTTAAAAAAAATCCAATTAATGTGATTTGCGATTGGTACATCTAAAAATATAATAATTAAATGACAAAACCAATCATAATAATAAAACACAATTACAATTAATCGATTTATATAATTTCAATGAAAATTAAATCTGATTAAACACATTTACATTAAAAAAATTCATTTTTAATATCATTCATATTCATTGATAAAAACGTGCTGTCTCGTATGAACAAACAAGAAGAACAGCTAACGATTTAAGAATAGGACACAAAAAAAAAAAAAAAAGAAAAAGATGTAGGAATACATGAACGCGTTCGACATATGTACGCAGACACGTTCGAATATGTTCTTGAGCACGGTTTTGAGACCTTAGCCCTTTTCTTAAAATAAACTCAAGAGAGAAAGAGAAAGAGAGAGAGAGAGAGAAAGAAGACGCAATTGTGAAAGGGGAAACCGAAGGGTTTCGAAGCATATGTCACGGTGTACGAGACAAAGGCTTTCGATTTCAGTAAGAGAGGAAAACGAAAGAGAAAAAGAGAGAGAGAGAGAGAGAGAGAGAGAGAGAGAAAGAGAGATCTTTTGTCGCGTATTTCACATTTCATTGGTTCGTTCCTCAGCACGGTAATACAACAGCCCGAAGTCTGTTTCAATCTATTCCATTTATTCCAAGTCCTATCCTTTCTAACTCAACCCAAGTTTTCCCTCAACCCTCTACCCACCCTACCCTATATTCTCATCCTACCCCTCCTTAAACACTTCTCCTCCGATTATCCATTGAATGCCACTACCTACTACATTAATCATTTCTATCTCGCTAAGAGAAGAGAGAGAGAGAGAAAAAAAACTATTACTGCGATATAATTAAGATTAAATGAAATATCATAATATCTTGATGGTGAAATCTTTTTCGATGTTTCCCCCCACTTAAATTTATTTCATATTTTATTTAATCATTCGCGCGAATACGTTATTATTGTTATAATATAAATATATATATATAATATATTATATTATATATATTTAATATATATTTAAATTATATAATATAATTTATATATTATATAATTATAATTAATTATATAATTATATTAATATATAAGTTATATATATAATTAAGTTATATATATAATATATAATTTAATTAATATTTTATAATATATATTATTTTATTTTATTATATATTAATTTATATATGAGCCGTTTATTTTGAAAATGGCATGAATCACATTTTTTTCTTATTTTTTTTTTAATTGAAAATGAAAAGATACCGTTCACTTGTAATTACTGTTGCCATTAACTCGGTTTTTTTTGAAAAAGTGACTTATGCCATTTTCAAAATAAACAGCTCATATATAGAATATAATAATAGAAATATATTTATAATATTCTTAGTTTATGTTTCCTTGATTGCTTACTTGTAATTATATAAGAGATTATGATACTTCATATGGGTATTCGTGGATAGTATATTAATGTAGGATATGTGTGTGTATTTCAACGTTGACTTTTAACAGAAACACACATCCATTTCTTGTTAAATACGCCAGCACACGTCCTGAGATGCTTATTTCTTGCAATGTTAACAAGAAACCGTAATGGGAAGGCCACTTGTAATAGGAAGGGGAATCTCGACGGATTTAAAAGGATTTCGTATATGTATATGTATTTATATGTGTGTGTGTGTATGTGTGAATTTCTCTCTTTCTATCTTCCTATATCTTCCTATATCTTTCTCTCTCATTTCTATCAGGGATGACAACGAGTTACTTGTGCAAACCGTCTGTTTTTACTTCCAAGCTGTTAAATCATACCCAATTGGGCTTGTCTTTGTTTTCATATCTTTCTAAAAAAAAACTTTTAACTATTTCAAATATTATCCATTTCTAGCATCTTTTTCTATATAACAATCGATGTGATTTATGTATATTGTATTTTATAATTTAATATTTCATTTTTAACATCAAATTTATATTATTTCTACATTTCTCTGTGTATAATGTAATATTATACATATATATATATATGTATAATTATATGTCATAGACAAAGTGATTTAATACAGGCATGGTGAATAATGAATAACAGAATCGAGCAATGTAATTAATTTCAATGATAAGGTTGAGTCTTTTTAGAGAGAGAGTTACTTAGAATAAATTTATTACATTGTTCGATTATGTTTGTTATTATTTATGATGATCGTATAAATCACTTATTGTTAATATATAATATACACACACACACACATATATATATATATATATATATATATATATATATATTATTGGATTCGTGAATAATCCTGATATTAATGTGAGTTCGTAAATAATGATTAAAGAAAATTTGAAATGTATACATTTTAAAATGTTTTTTTTTTTTCCAGGGTAAATTCAATTAACATTTCTTCCTGTGATAAAGAGAACTTTGATTAATCAGCATGATCGGTCGACAAACGACGGGGATAAATCGAAATGAAATAAATAATCGAGACTGCGGTGGAATTATTGAAAACACATTTCACACACAACACATATGTAAAATAAAATATTTTTCTGTAGAATAATGTTGGTGATGTTGAAATGGAAAACGTTAAGGTAAATGTAATACATTAAATCGTTCATTTTCTAAATTAATTTAATTCGAAAAGAAAACATGTTTGTCAATTAGTAGCGTTAAGCATTATTATTATTATTAAGAAAATTAATTTTGAATATAAAAAATGGAACAATTATCAAGCACTTTGATATGAAAATTTAAAAATACTCTAAAAATGAAATTAATTACCCAAACCTATGAACAATTTAAACATACAATAACCCACATCAGCTCAAATATTCAGACACCATTGCTTTTCAAATATGATTGTCCTGTACACTTACTTCTATATAATTGAATTAAGGAATTCATGTTTCTTTTTACTAAGTAGTACACGGTTTCTAATTATCAGAAACATAGGTATTTATTAATATAATTATTCATATATTATAAAATTAACAAACAAACACTTAATTTTAGTGTCACAAAAACATTTTAAACCTAAAAAATATAAAGAAAAGAAAAGAAAAGAAAATTCTAATAATTTTAATATTTGATAGGATTCCTCTTCTGTTCAATAAAACATGTTGCAATCATGTTAACATGTTCCTATACTTGTATACAAAAACTCAATAATTGTAAAACTATCATACTATAGTATCTTATTGAACTTAAAGTTATACGCGTTGTTCGTTCTGATAAAAGTAAAACAAAAAGAAAAAAGAAAAGAAAAAAGTGGAAGAAAGAAAGAAAGAAAGAAAGACAGAAGGTAGACGAGGTACTTCAATTAAAGAAACTTCGTGTAACGAGAAATCGACTTTGGAAGAGAACGACTAGAAGACTATACTTTGCTATTGTGTTATACACTCTCGGCTTGTATTGGATGCCAGTCGTTGTATTCGGGTTTTGCCCTGGCAAGATTACCGAAGGAAAAACGAAGAGAACTCGATGAAATAGAGTCCTGGCATTAGTTTTCTTTTCTCCTTGATACTTTGCAGGGATAGCAGCTCTACTTACTTAGGATCTGAACGCAAGCTTGAACCAAACACCCCCTAGCTAGATAGTAGTACCTCTCCTCTCCTTCTAGATACCTCGTTGTTGTTGTTGTTGCTCTACCTCTTTGAAAAAGAGAACCCACCCAGGCTATTGTAAAAGAAGGCCAAATGCCGAGTAAATTTCTTCATGAAACAAAAAAAAGAGAGTGTGAGAGAGAGAGAGAGAGAGGAAGGAAGGCGTGTTTACTTTAATTACTTCTCGTGGATCATTGGTTGCAAGGATAACGACCTGCCAAGCAAGAAACACGCGTTAAATTACACGAATAACTTTACGAAAAGTATTAAGAAACAACATGTCAGTTAAACTTTTGTAACTTAAATCCAAAAAAAAAGAAAAGAAAAGAAAAGAAAAGAAATATATACCAGATTAGTTTTATTTTGTAATTTTGTTCTTTGTTTTTTAAAGTTTGTAATTTATTTTTTTTTCTTCATTCTTTCTTTTATTTGTTTTATATTATTTTTTATTACTACCACGACTTGATCGAGATTTATGTACTTGTTAAATATATACGCGAATATAGAATTGGTTTTACACTAATTGAATACTTATGTTTGTTTCGTTTAATATTTATTGACGTTACTATAATATGAAATTGTTTGCATACTGTTTACTCTCACTTCGAGATAGTATATTTATATATATATATATATATATATATATATATATATATGTTTGTATTAAAGTAAATCAAATTTTATCTCACGCCGATGGTATGGAAAATAACGAAACGACGTGGGGATTAACGAGAACACAATTTTACAAACCACGTGCGTATGAGCGCAATTAAATTCGATATAACGACGGAAATTGTTGAAGATACACGAAACGAAATGAAACAAAATGAAACGAAACAAAAATACTATACTTCTTTCCCCCCTCCCCCTTCTCGTTTATTATTATTTATTTTTATTTCAATTTCCTTCTTTTCCCATCCCACCCCCCTCTCTTACTTCATTTCCTAACTGAAATATCTACAACAAACTCATATCTGCTATTTAAAGAGCAAAATACGGTTTGTGGTACGCGAGGAATTCGAATCGTTCATATCCTTTTTTTTCTCTCTCTCTCTCTCTTTCTAATTCTCTGATTCTCTTTTCCTCTCTTTCTCTATTTCAATCTTTTTTGCTTTCATTGTATATACAAGAGCCGAGCATCGACCCTCGGTCGTTGTGTGCATCGGCAAGGCAACTAACTCTCTACAGAATTTCAGCATGTGCTGGCTGCTTTATTCGAGTATCGTTGGTAGATCCCAGCCATTTGCCGGACGTATCGAACACAACCACTCTTTGAATTATTTCCACGCGGTAGAACAAAAGGAACTAGAATTGTATGAACGGTGGGAAAAAGTCTAGGTCATCCATTAACTTCTCGTTACTTGCAATTTTTTTTTTTTTGTCTCACTCATTCTCTCACTCTCTCTCTCTCTGTATTTAATTATATATGTGTGCCATGTATACGATATATGTGAAGTGTGTGTGTGTGTAGGTAAATTTAATTACAAAGAAAAGATATAAAAATTGTAGGAAGAAGCAAGCAAGCAAGCATGTGCCCTACGCGTTCCAAAGAACATTCTTGAAACGATAAAATATTCTAAAACTAAAAGGAACCGAAGCATCGAGAAGAATTTCACAGCATTTCAAGAGAAAACGAAGGAATCTATCTCTCTTTCTCTTTCTCTTTCTCTCTCTTTATATTATTCGAATAAAAAAAGAAGAAGAAGAAGAAGAAGAAGAAGGAAGAGTATAATAAAAAAGAAAAAGTAAAAGGGGAAGCATTTAAAATGAATGCTTGTTCGTGACTTCGTGAAATGAAGTATCTCAATAGTTTCAATTCTTTGTATGAGTATATTTATGTATTATTAACATCACAGGAAGTATTGGTAATACTAATTAGTCGAGTATTTCGTGAAACGATTGTTCTATCTGCTTTATCATTTTTTGTTGTTTTTAATTGATGTTCGAGATTAAAATGATTCGTGTGTGGGGAATGAAAATGTAAGGAAGAAGAAGAAAAAGAAGAAAAAGGAATAAAATTACATAGATTTGACACCGGTGGTCATTCATTTTGTTAATGAAAAAAACACTTTCTACACGCACAGTTGACAAATAATGTTTCCATTGACAAAATAAAAACCTAATGATATAACAATTGTTCAAATAAAATTTACACATTCGGGAAAAGAGTAAATTAAATGTTGAACATTACGTCAACCAATAAAACAAAGTATCATTTATATATTACAAAACACCTGATGAAATAAAATAAAAAAAATCAATAAATATAATCGATAAAGAAGATTTCATTTTCTTATTCTCATTTTCTATTTTTCTTTGTTGCTGCTTCAAGATAGTTAAAAAAGAAGAAGAAAAATATCATGATGACTACCTATTAATTTCCGAAAGAAAGGAGAAAGGGGAGACTTTTCTTTCGTCTTGCATGATGCTACTCAATAAGAATTATTTTCATTGACAAATTAAAAACCTAATGATATAACAATTGTTCAAATAAAATTGACACATTCGGGAAAAGGGTAGCAAGATTAAGTTGCTGAAGAAGTCCCAATAAAGGTACGAAACGTCCAACTTAGTTAAATTAAATTCTACTTCTTTTTTATGTCCAAGTTCCCTGTGATACCTTATCATTAGGTAAATTAAATATTAAACATTACGTCAATCGATAAAACATAAAAAAAATATCATTTATATTACAAAACACTTGATGAAATAGAATACAAAAAGCAAAGTATCATTTATATTACAAAACACCTGATGAAATAAAATACAAAAAAATTAAAAAATATAATCGATAAAGAAGATTTCATTATCTTATTCTCAATTTCTATATTTCTCTGTCGCTACTTCCAAAGATAATTAAAAGAGAAAAAGAAAAAGAAAAAGAAACATTATGATAACTATCCTTTAATTTCCGAAAGAAAGGAAAGGAAAGGAAAGGGAAAAGGAAGGTGAGGATTTTCTCTTGTCTAGCATAATGCTACCTAATAAGAACTAATGAATGAAACGACGTAAGCCCTACGATGTTGCACAAATTGGATTTACACCACTTGCCAGTCCATACTTTTCGTCCACTCTCTTTCTGCCCAGTTATAATATACCACCAACCCAACCAACCAGCCGCTGCTGTCACACTCGTAATCTCACTTCCCTTCTCATTCTGTCTTTTACCATCTAACAGCCCATCCCTTTTCCTCCTCCAGATCCACACCTCTCCCCACAACCCCTTCATCCTACCAACGTTTCTATCCTTTTCTATCTCTCTCGGTTGGGAAAACGCGCTCTCTGCCGATCCATCTCTTGCATATTTGCATACTTTATAATCTACGTTAGCATGCGGCCCATACACATACACATACACTCACACACACGGCAAATTCTGTAAATTCCACTCGCGAGGAAGCCTATCTAGAAGAGTGGTACGATTTACGGGCGAACAAGGTTTGTGTTCCGTCGACCTTTTCATTTTTTTAATTATTCTGCTCATTCAATTTTTTATTCTACACCCCAACCCCACCCATCCACCCACTACTACAACCCCCTCCAACCTTCTTCTCAACCCCTCTCTCTATCTTTCTCTATTCTTATCTATCTATCCTTTTTTTTATTTTATTCGAAACCTCTTCCTCCTACCATGGTTACTCGTTTTCTTTCTATTCTATTTTCTTCTCCTCCTCCTCCTCCACCTCCTCCTCATCTTATCTCTCTTTTTCTAACTTGTTCTTTCTTGAACTCCATCTTAGCCGAAACTTGTCCCTCGGTGAAAATCGCTACCACTTAGGATAAGAAACTCTCCGACACGCTGACCGTGCTTTCGAGATCGATGAGAAAACTCTGGCTAAGGTGTAAAGGAAGTTCCTTGAGAATCATGCTCGCTAAGCCAGCAAGGAAAATCAATTAGGATAGAAGAAGAGAGGAATATATATAGAAAGAGAGAGAGAGAGAGAGAGAAAGAGAAAGAGAGAGAGAAGAAAACGATCGAGGTGGAGTAGGGTAACGATTTTTCAAAGATTTTCACAGAACGTATGAATCGGTTTTCTTGAGTCGTTCCATGAACGTAAAAGAAAGAAAGAAAAAAAAAAACATGGAAAGAGAGAAAGAGAGCACTCGGAGAAAGGATCTGATCGATTCCTCGCAACTCGACAAGGTTCGATCATAACTTTTTTAGTCCGCCCTTAGTTGACGACGCCCACGCGATGGATTCGGCGTACTTTACTTTTTATCCTTTATTCGATTTAGTCGAAAAATTTTCTATACTTTTTCCTATATCTTTATTTCTATCTCTTTTTGTTTTTGTATTTGCGCAATACTCGGCTGTATTATATTTTTATTTTTATTCTCTTTCCATTATATATATGTTATCGTCAAAGCCGGAAATCAGTCATTATTAGTAATTCCTTGGCATTACTATGAATGCTAAGAGCCTTCAGACGAAGTCAGAAATTGTTTTTCCTAGGCATCGAACATAATACTTTTGGTATCCTATAGAATATCAAATTACTATTTAAACCATATCGAGTTATAAATTCAGTTCAGAAAATGTCAGAGAATGCAATGCTGTAAATTGTGCATCTTTGCAATTTTTTTGAAAAGTTCAAATAAATATTTTTTATACTAAAAGTGAATAGATTTTAATGAAACTTATATTAAATTAAAGTACACACTTTTGTCTACGCGTAGAATACTTTTTCGAGTTATTAATTGAGCATGTAAGGTTCAGAAAATGTCAGAGAATGCAATGCTGTAAATTGTGCATCTTTGCATTTTCTATGAAAAGTTTCGATAAATATTTTTTCTACTAAAAGTGAATAGATTTTAATGAAACTTACATTAAATTAAAGTGCACTCATTTGTCTATTCGCAGAGTACCTTTTTAAATTATAAATCAATCTGCAAAGGTTTATTAAATGTTAGAGAATGCAATGTTGTAAATTGTGCATCTTTGCAATTTTTTTGAAAAGTTTCAGCAAATATTTGTTATACTTATAGCAAGCGGATCCTAATGATTTTTATATTAAATTAAAGTGCACTTTTTTGTCTACGCGTAGAATACGTATATATATTACCCCGTCTAGCAGTCAAATTTTCTTTTCTATTTCTACTAATTGTAAAATTAGATGATGAAAAAACACTCTCGTAGAAAAAAATAAATGATGTTTCCTTCCCCTTCTTTATATCAAGTAACCATTTTTTTTTTTTTTTGAAAATATATCAATTCAACGCAAAAAAACGTGAAAGAAAAGTAATTTGTGTGTCATATTTTCGGTAGCTTTGATGTCAACTACTACTACGTTATCGGCATCTGTTTGATTTCGAGCGTGAAAAACTTCTTCTTCTTCTTTTCTCATCTTCTCTTCTCTTCTCTTTACTACTCTTTATTTCTCTTTTCATATCGTTACTTTTATATCCACTGAAGAGAAGAACAGCAGTCTCGAACTTTCATCTTATTTAAGTCGTTATAATTGCTAGCAGATTATACGCTCGTGCGTAGTCTCGAGAAAAGGGGATCTCTCTTTTCGAGGTGTGAGTATGACAAAGAGGGGACGTGTAAATGAACGTTAAAGGGTAACGCCTTATGTAATTACGAGGAAATCCTCAAAGCTACGCCCAGAAACTCGAAAATAAACGGATTTATTAAAATTACAAATAAAAGAGAGAAAAAGAGAGAGAGAGAGAGAGATTATCGAACAATATTTTCACATGAAATTCTTTCGAAAAATATACTACATAACGAACTTACTTTTGTTTCAATTAAAATGTTAAAATAAATAATTGTTATAATATTTTTTTTTACAGGATTGATACAATGCAAAGCATTCTGTGATTCTAATTGTAAATAAATTTATGGAAAATATGAGATACAAATTTTATGATGTATTATTCGAATGAAATGATCGAATTATTGTTTTGTTTTTTTAATTTAAATAAATTTAAAAGAAATAATTATTGGATATTAAATATTTGGAGATACCGATGACATAACTGAGTTACTTTTTTTTAATTCTATAATATATATAACAGAAATTATCAAAAATATGAAATACAATTTGTAATTTATCTTTTTAAAAAACAAAATCAAAATATTAACTTTTCTAAGAAATTAAATTATAAGCCAATTTACCGACTAAATTAAATACCCAGCGTCTTCATTAAACTTTTTTTTTAATATTATAAAAAAAACCTCTGAATTAAAATGTAATTTGTTCTATCTTATTCATCGCCCTTTAAATAAGATTTAATCAGTTAAAAAACATGGAACCCACAGGGATACCATTAAGAAGTCTATTTTCTCAAAAGAACAGAAAAACCGTCCCATAAAAAATTCAATTCCACACTTTCGTTATATTTTTCCATTACTGTTCCACCACTTGTACTATAATTAATATTATATAAATATCTCATTAACAATAAGATATAAGAAAACATGAGATAAATAAAAAGAAAAATATAAAAAACAAATATAAAATATTAGATTATTTAATAAAAAATTCGTCAGGATTGCATCAAAGTTGGCTTACAAATTTAAACAAAAAATTATATTCAAAGACAACCCTTCTATTAAAAAATATTTTACTTAAATAATCATACATTTATTTGAATTTCATTTCTATTTAAAAACAATAAAAAAACGAGTAATTTAATTAAACGATTTTTAAATAATAAGTATAATCCTTTGAACATATATTTATGTGTCAATCAAAACGATAATTTTTCGGAAAATTAAATATCAATCAACCACAAACAAAAATAATTTCATATAAATACAATATTAAATTATTTGATAAAAAACTTGCTTACAAACTCCAACCAAAAATTATATTCAAAGACAAATACTTCTTTTAAATAATCATATATTTATTCAAATTTCATTTCTATATTTAAAAACAAAAAATCGACTTAATTAAATAAACAAACTTTTCAATAATAAATATA
Source organism: Polistes exclamans (assembly GCA_023678865.1). Lineage (NCBI taxonomy): Eukaryota > Metazoa > Arthropoda > Insecta > Hymenoptera > Vespidae > Polistes > Polistes exclamans. Next base: position 2,361,567 of record JACGWG010000023.1, on the reverse strand, counting down.
CAATCCCCTAATATATATTCGAGTATCAATCGACACCAAAACTTTTCCACAATATTATATTACCAAATAAACAACTGTTAATAACAATAAAAAATAATCTCACACATATTAAACCATATCAATACTGTACACAAACGATTAGATGATGCATTGAACGGATCCAAAGGTAACATCGATTAGCAAGGGATACGATTGTTCTACACACCTGTACGTATATATACACACACACATCTATAGTAGATACAACCATACATAGACAAGATAGTCGTTGGAGAGTAGTTTCTATCTAATACCTAGACCCACCCGTATTCGGCCGGTGTTTAACGCGTGAGACGTTGTTGAACAAACAACGAACGGTAATCAGACAACGTCGTTCCAAATTCACGCCTGCTCCTTAAGGCGTTAACCGCACCACCTAAAGGAATCAGGGGGGGAAGGGAAGGGAAGGGAAGGGGAAGGGGGAGGGGAAGGGTGGCAGAAGGAGAGAGGGATCCTTTGTAGGAACGTAGCAAAGGGCGTGGTGTCTAATTGAAAGGAGATTAATTAAGGCGCGTCGTACAAGGTAAGAAAAGCTTACCACCCCACCCCATGGTGTTTGTGTTAGTATGTGGGTGTTACACTACTCGAGAAGCGTATCCCATTCTCCTTGAGAATTTCCTCTCAGGCTCATTCTCATTCTCTCTTTCTCATTCTCTTTCTCTCATGAGATACACGTTCAAATTATGCCAAGGAAGAAAACAGAAACGCGGCCCCCCATCCACATAGAGGCTTTACTAAAATGAGGTTTCTTCCTCGTCATACTCCTACCACCATACCACTACCACTACCACAACCTTCGTGCAACCCTCTCGTGTGAGCACGAAGAAAAAAAAAATAAAAATAAAGAAGAAGAAGAAGAAACGCGAAGAAAAACGATTCTTCTTCATGGTGCTTGTAAAGATGAGATGAGATGGTGGTGGTGGTGGGGGGGCCAACGACGACAGAAAAGGGAAAAAAGACGCGCGGAATTTTGATAACGTTTAAGGGGGAAGGGGGGTACGAACACTACTACCACCACCATGAAAAAGAATAACGTGCCGCGTTTTCCTTCACCTAACTCAACCAAGAATCGCGACTTTCCTCTCTTTCCTCTTTCTCTTCTCGTAGTTATTCCGTGCGAAAAAAAATAAAAAAGAAAAAAAAACAGGAGGGTGAAGGGGGAAGAAAAGGAAAAGTAAAAAAAAAAAAAAGAGAGAGATCTGCAAAAGCACGCGCGTTCACTTCGTGGTTAGAATCCATGCCGACACGATTACTCCTCGCACAGCCGTCTGAAATTTAACCACCGTCCACCCCCTCCCCCTCCCCCTTCCCCCTATATATTCTGCCTCTTTCTCGCACCCCTAAAGTCTGCTTGGATTCTAACGAGAAAACGCACGTGCGCTCGACGTTCCTACCACCAAGTCGAGATAGGGATAATAAAAATAAAAAAAAAAGAAGAAAAAAAAAGAAATGGGGAGTGGGAGTGTAAGAGAGAGAAGGAAGAAGAAGAAGAAGAAGAAGAAGGCTATCGAGGTAAGTATACCCTCAGGTCTACGTGAAAAATCCTTTAAGCGTTTCTTACGTAAGTAAAGTACCCCCCAACCCCCGCCTCTCAGCCTGTTCTGGAACTCGTTTTGCGTTAACCACTAAATGCACGTTTTAAAAATCGTAGTAATGATTGATCATAATTGGTCATTGGTTAAATGGACTGTTTTATATTGTTTCATTGGGGGGGTTTGATTTTAATTTATTAATTATTGTTATTTTTGATCGTATTTTTGTTTAATTGTCGGAATTAATGGAGGTAGGAAAATGATTCGTTGTTGTTGTTGATCGTAATTGGTCGAGGAGAGAAATGGTTTTTTGTTTTATTATTTGTAATTATTAATTTTCTTTTTATAATGAAATATTTGAAAAAAAAAAAAAGATATTTATTTTATTTTTTTAATATTATTATAATTTGTTTTTTTTAACTTCGTAACAGAGAACAAGTCAAAGCAGTTTGTAGTTAATATTACTTTAATAATTATGGTTTTGACAATTGTAAAAACACGTATCTATAATAAATTTAATAGTTTTTGCAATAAATTTTCTAATATTAAAAATTTATAATAATTCAAAATTTTATTGTAATATTATTAAAAAATATAATAACTGATAATACTTTAATTTATTGGCTATTTAATAATGCCATAATATGTTACACGTTAACACACATAAAATAAGTTAGCTTTATGGAGTACTTTAGTTGCGAATTTTATTGTTACGCCGTATCGTAAGTAAAATTCCATCATCCCCATTAAGAATTTGATTTTATTATTACTAAAAAAAAAAAAGTGTAACGACTAGTAACACTAATTTGTCGGCTATTTATTATCAAGACTATTAGTAATTACGTTAACATAAAACAGATAATATTTTCTCAGATATTTTATTACAAACGTTATAAAATTAGCTTAGAATAAATAGCTTTATGGTAATATTTCATTTTACCATGTAGTCAAATAAATTATTAAATCATATACAATTCCGAGAATGATTATACAAATAGTTTAAATCATTTGATATATTGAAAAATCTATTTTATCAAAAGCTACGCTGTTTTAAAACATTAAAAACGACAGAAACAAAATTCTACAATTAATACAACGAAACATTCGATTTATATACACAAAAATTATTGTTTAAATATTTCTCTGTACGTTATTATTGTACACACAAAAAAAAGAAAAAGAATAATTAAAAAATAATCTCCAAGTAATATACCCAAAATTAATATTCATTATTTCGCATAATTGAATTTTTTAAATATGAAAATATATCATCATACTTTTGCTGTCTGATATAAATAATAAATCGTCTAATACGTCAATTATCATGTTTAATTACTCGAAACTAACTTTTAACTAATCTCATGTGTCCTATAATTCATTAAATCTGTAATTTAAACAAGTAAGGAAATAATATGAAATATTAATATGAGATTAAGGGGCTTGAAAATTTCGGTATAACCAAAAGGTGTTAAGCTTACAATTAGTACGCTCAATTGTATACTAAAACTCAACGTGTGTATAACAATGAAATTTTTCTTTCTTCCTTCCTTCCCCTGACCCCCTCACTCTCACCCTTTCTTTCTCTCATCGTTATCAATTATGAGAATGATAACAATCACATAAATCCACTTATAGTCAGGTTAGGACGTTCTCAACATAGAACACTCGTACACATCCGATCGTTTATTATCGTATTCGCACTACTCGCCTGCTGACCATGTGTATATTATTAAACCATCTCTTCACTAACACGCGAACCAATCACGTACAACATGTACACTTCCATCTTCTTTGGGTTTACAGACGTATCTAAAATTACACTCCGCCGAGCAAGCTTAGTATTTCTTCTCTACCCCTTTTATTTTCTTTTTCTTTTTCTTTGTGTTTTCTTTTTTTCTCTTCTTTATTTTCCTTTTTTGTTTTACCTTCATCATCATCATCATCATCATCATCTTCTTCTATACTACTCCTCCTTCTTCCTACATCTCTTCTCTTTCGAATCCACTTAACCGTGAACAACGTCAGAAACGAACGTATAAGTTTCTCTTTCAAATATTAAAAGGGAAAAGTTTATTCAAAGGGAAATAGAAAAAGTATCAAATCGATATGGAAAACATATATATATTTATAATAATAATAATAATGAATATATATACGTATAAATATAATTATAATGATGATAATAATGAATATATATGAATATATATGAATATTAATTGTAATGGGTTGCCGAAAAAATTCATATCGATTTAAATTTTTAATAAACGTAATTTAATACATTAATATTCGTTAATTTCATATTATTTTATTCTTGTTTATATAAAATATAACCAAATTATAAAATTGTAGAATATTCAATTAATTCTTTTATTGATATTATTTAATTAAAAAAAAATGTCTAATGTATTATAATGAAATGTTGATCATTAAACAAAACTTCTAATTAATCTCGTGTGTCATATTATTCATAAAATTAGTTATCTTTCTTTAACGATAAATCAGCACGAACTTTTCAGGCAACTTAACGGTTACAGGGGTGGTGTGGGTATTGGGTTGCCTGAAAAAGTTTGTGCTGATTCTGTAAAAAAAAAAAACAAATAGAAAAATTGAATGCGGTTTAAAAGTAGCAATAATTTCAACTTGGTAGACCATGAACGTTCAAAAAGTGCCTTCGATCATGAAGAATAAAACATATTTTCATTTCTATAATATATTTATCTCGAAGAAAAACCAATAATCATATTTTTATTGAATTCAATCATTTTATCAAGATAATACACTTTCATTGGATACGATTGTATTCAAATATATATACAGCGTTGTAAACGTGCGACGAATGCGTTCACAAAGAACTGAAATGAGGACAGTGCACTTGACTTTTCCCCATGTTTCTTTTTTTTTTTTTTTTTTTAATTCGTAGCGTGAATACTTTTCATAGAGATAACGAACCGCATATATATATATGAATGTATGTAAATATATATATGTATTTACGTATATATATTATGTACCTAGACAATCGAGATATCTCAGTGAAATAAAAATGCTTTAACGACATTACAAATGCGTTTCGAGTGTGCAATCCATAAACCTTGATTAAAATCCACGATAATTAAAGAGTAACGCTATTTAATCTTTTAGGTCCGAACAAAATATTTAGATAGTCCTTAAATAAAGATCTTCTTCACGCACATAGATCAATGACTCGACTAATGTGAAAACATTATATTCATGCTATATTTATTTTTTTTATATTATTTATTATAATATTGCTATATTATTTTATTTTTGTTTATTTAATTAACTATAATTGTAAATTAAATAAACAAAATGTATTACGATATATACATAAACATTATAATAATCAATTAATAATCGATATAATAGACACAAAAGTATACGAATTGTATAAATAAATATTAGAAATTAATATACAAGACTCGTAATATTCAAATATTGTTATGATCCGATAATATATGTTTTAAACCAAAATAATATAATTACAATATAAATTACCATGAAATAAAAATATTCCAATAAAAAATGACAAACAATACAACAGAAGAAATGTTGAAAACCAATTGATAAGAAAACGAGTAAATAATTTACAAACATTACGAATTAAACAAAAAAAAACTAACGTGTGTACTTAAAAAAGTTATACTTCTTTAGCGTATATACCAAAACGAATATAACCTCAAAAATAACTTCAATTTGCTCGCGCATTTTAAATATCGGCAACTTCGTGGTGTCGATTTTTCGATCGCATCTAACCTCACTTTCAAAAACGCGCCAAAAGAAGTATAACTTCAATAATGCGAGCTAAATTGAATTAAAAAAACAAACTGAAGCTTAATATATTATAATAAAGAAAATCGATTCGCGTTTAATCGATTTAAAGCCAAAGAGAGAGAGAGATCTTGAATCCGACACAAATCAAGATAAAAATAATAATAATAATAATAAAAACAAAAAAACAAACAAATATCTTCGAAAAGCACTTAGATTCGTGACTGGAAGGACCTTAAATCGTCGCATACGTCACCTTACGTAACGTTTCGATCGAAATAGTTGCAATTGTCTTTTTTCTTCTTTTTAAAAAGAAATGGTAGAACGTTGAAACGTTTACCTGGCACGAGCTGCCGGTATACACATCGAGAAAAGACGAGGAAAATCAAGAAGAAGAAGAAGAAGAAGACGAAGAAGAAGAAGAAAAAGAAGAAAAATAAGACAAGACAGACTTCCACCACATTTTCCGTTTCCCCTAAAGAGCCTCTCGCGTCCTTCTTTTCTTTTCTACATTTTTCCTCCACCTTCCTCTTTCTCACACACATACACACAACACACACACATATACTTTTTCTTCCAAAACGTCGACGTTCCTCCCGCGGGAATAACGACGAAAATTGACAAAAGTCTTTTACTGTATACGGTTTACGTGCATCGTGGGTTCCCTTTTGCCATTTCGCGTGTTCGTGTTCTTCTTCTTTTTTCTTTTTTGTTCTTTTTCTTTTTCTTTGCGTTATAATGCGAACCCACTGAGCCATGCATTTACGCCGCAATTGGAAAAAAAAAAAGAAAAAGAAAAAATCCTAGAAAGCCTAGGGTTCATTTTCAAAGTCGCAAACTCTACTTTTCTTTTCTCCATTCTCAGCTGCTGTCTTTCTTTCTTTTTTTTTTTTTTTCTTTCCTTGATAGTCCGGCTAAAGGGAATGAGAAAATATAAGAAATGAAGAGAAAAAAAAGGGATGTGGAATAATTTATGGAAAAACAAATGAAAGAAATAAAACAAACCGAACGAAACGAACGAACGAACAAACTTGAAATGAAAAAGAAAATAAATAAATGAAGAAAAGAAAAGAAAAAAAGAAGAAAAAAAAGAAGAAAAATTACGTATACAAAATGTGCATAAAATGAGTTGTTCTGTTAGATCCCCCGCGAGACTTTTTTCTTGGTCTAATGTCAGATGAAATTACAGTATCTCTTCTTCCGCAATGCGTTCTCTTACTCTGCTATGAGAATTTCCGGTCAACGGTATGAAAGAAGAAGAAGAAGGAAAAAAAAAAGCAAACAAACTATAAACTCGCGTTTCATATTCCATAGTGGAAAGAGAGAAAAAGAGAGAGAGAACCATTTACAGGGCAAAACGATTAACCTCACTTTACTAATTTTTTTTTTCTTTCAAGTTTTTATATCAAATTACTAGATTGATGCTAAACTTTTTTATCGCTTTTTTTTCTTTTTTTTTTATATTTACAATGAATTTTCTTTCATGTTACTAAACTTATAACATCATTTAAATAAGCAAAATGTATATGGTTGTTATATAATAAATGATACAACAATGTGTATGTATTTTTTTTCTTTACCTTTATTTTTGTTTGTCCTTCTTTCGTGAAATTAATCAATTCGATAAATGAACGAGTCATATATGTCGGATTAAATTAATCCATTTGCATTGGTAAACATAATAATCCGTAAATAATTAGATAAAACACGAAATTACTTATTATCAAGAGAACGAAATATAATCCATCCGGCATCTTTTGAATAACCCATCCAACATTCAAAACTGTTTATAACGTTACTAAGGTCGCGAAAAAATCGTATAAATGAACAATTTATAAACAATTTTATTTTATCAACTTCGAATAAATTACACGATTTTTAATACCAAGCTGAATCTATCAATTGAACGTTAAAATTAACTGAAAGAATTGATTTCAAATGTTAACCACCAAACGACACGAATTTCATATACAATTTTGAATACATATATCAAAAATGAAAAATATTTAACAAATTATAAAATCAGAACAAATGTTAAATGATCGTTGAACAAATGAATAATGAATGACATATACGAAAGTGTAGAAAAATATAACAAAAGTTTATCAATTTACTCGCGTTTAGTGAAATAATAAATCGATTTGTTAAAATGAGAGTCTGGGATTTAGTAGTAGTCAGACTTTTGAAAGTCTTTTCGTGAAAATTGTTCGTCGTTTGTCCATCAACACACACACACACACACATATACACAACAAGGATACTCGCGCTTTAACACCACCACCAACCCTCATACTGGGTTTCCCCGAGTTAAACCGACCCACCCACCCACTCTTCTTCTAGGAAAAGGGCCAATTTCTCAGGGAACGAAGAGAAAGCTCAGCTACGGCGAAATTTGAAGGTGCTTCAAAACCCCCATCGTTTATGACTCTCTCGAGATTTTAACGAGAACGCTCGACGTAATAATACATGACGCTTATATCATCTTACGTTAGGTCCCTAGGAGTAACTATGACGATACAACGAAGGAAGACGACAATGATAGATTTATACATATTACATATATATACATACACATATACATATTATATAATAAGGATAGAAACATTAAACCGGGAAACAAATAATTACGTCGACTAATGGAAATTAAAAGTTATCAAGGAAAGCTTTTAGATTTTTACGAAACGAGCATAAAATTGAGGATAAAATGAATTCCGGAATACTAAGAGGGACAAAGAGAAAGAAAGAAAGGAAAAAATATAAAAAGAAAAAGAAGATAAAATATAAAATAAAATAAAAAAAGAAAAGAGAGAATCTCGGATCGTTAAAAGCGTCTAAGAGACTATTAAATTCAATCCTTTTCTTTTAAAATTCGATATTTCCATTTTATAATACTCCACCGATACACATCACCCAGCACACTTTTTATAATACCTGTATATCATTTTAATATTGTTATGCATGTAATTCTGCAATATAAAATACGATTTAGCCAATAGATAGTTTCTTGTTTTTTTTTTTTTTACAAGGAAGATAACGTTTTTTTTATCTTTTATACTTTGTTTTACAAGCCCTTTTTCGATAGAATGAAAAATGTGTTTATAAATGTATGAAGATAGGCATTTATTATTATCGAATCGATAGGTTATACATAAAGAAGAAAAATGTACCCATAATTATGAAAGTGGTTTAACAATAAGTCAAAATCAAACAAAAAAAAATGAGTTTATCAGTTATTCCATACCACACATTATTTTAAACTAAATTAATTCAATGTAATTTTTATGATACATTGTCAAAAATAATAGTATTTGTTATTTCAATATATTATATAGAATTCATTTAATGTTATTTTATATATATTTTTAAATATCTCGAGAAACAAGTTATGAAAGTGGTCTAAGTCAAAATTAAACAAAAAAAAAAATAAGTTTATCAGTTATTCCATACCACACATTATTTCAAACTAAATTAATTCAATGTAATTTTTATGATAAATTGTCAAAAATAATAGTATTTGTTATTTCAATATATTATATAGAATTCATTTAATGTTTTTTTATATATATTTTTAAATATTTCGAGAAACAAGTTATGAAAGTGGTCTAAATCAAAATTAAAAAAAAAAATGAGTTATTTCATACCACATTTTATTTTAAACTAAATTAATTCAATGAAATTGTCACGATATATTATCAAAAATGAATTGTTACATAATGTTTGTTATTTCAATATTACAAAAAATTCATTAAGCGTTCAAATATAATCCTTTAAATTATCTCGAAACAAAAGATACATGATTTTCATAATTATGAATACAAATTTTTCCTGCTTTTTCCAATGATTTTTTGTCTACTATTTATTATTCTCGTTCATTCGGTTTTAAGCTTTAAAAAAAACCAAGTATCGAGGTAAAACGATAAGAACGAAAGTGGAGTATATATTCGCAAATTAATACAACGATACACACGAGATGTTTTTCTTATACTTTTCTTTAAAAATGCTTTTCTTATACACATAGAATAATATCCCACCATTATCGTCGTTGTCTTCTTCTTCTTATTCTTCTTATTCTTTGTCGTCATTTACCGGCATCTCGTTCGAGTTCGAATATAACGAACACACACCAAGAGAAAATAATATATATAAAAAAAAAAAAAAAATTTTAGGTAAATATCCAACGAGAGGCATGCTTGCTTGCTTCGCGACGATGTAGTATCCCATTTTAAATTTCTTTTTTTCTACTAGGTATTTAAAAGGAAGTTTATAGAACAGCATCGTCCTTATACCTAACACCACCAAGGATTACAAACTTCATTACGGTGCGCGTTTTAAAAAAAAAAAAATAAATAGCATTTTTAAACTTTCCTATGCCGTTGAAATAAGAAGCTTATTACCGCTACGTAGAACATAAATCGTACCCGACACGACATTCGGTATATATATGTGTGTGTGTGTGTGTACGAAAAGGATAAAAAAAATAAAAAGAAAGAAAGAGAAAAAAAAATAGAAGGGAAAGAAGAGAAAAATGTAGCTAAAGAAACGTGTAAAAAAAAAACCACATACCGTGAAAGCTTCCCCCACCCCATATGCAATGATATCGTATGTGTTTCCCGTCTCTAGATTTTCTATCTAACTGCATAAATTGAAAAAGATAGATGATAGAAAAGAAAGTTTCTTGCACTTTTGCGAATCGCGAATAAAATAAAAATAAATAAGACAAATAAAAAAGAAGGATTAAAGGTGGAATAATAAGAATTCAATCGAATACGCTCGAACGATTTAAAGGGAAGACAAATTCTTCCTACAGTCCGGTTGAATTCAAAAAAAAAGAAATAAGTGTTTTGTGTGCGTGAGTGTGTGTGTGACGGAGCGAATAAAAGAGTAGTTGTAACGTCAAGCTTAACATCTTGGATAGTTTCTTCTTCCCAGAAGAGGAATGCGACCGTGGAATTGGAGAAAATCGGAAAGTCGTGTAAGTAGTTCACCCGGGGGAATTTCAAATAATCGTGAAAGCTTTAGGTATTTTAGAACAAGTCTAACTAAATTCTACGTTAATTGAAATTTTCTCGAGGAAACGAAAGATCTTAATTGGGAGGAGACTAACGAACGTAGAGGGGGTGAGGGGTGGGAACGGACAAATGAACCTAACAGATATATATATATATATATATATACGAATAAGAAAGAGAAACGAACACAGGATGACAAATTATTTGAAAGAAGATCTTAGAAAAATGAGCACAAATGAGATAATTAGTCTTAAGTATATAAAACGTTCGCGTATATCACGACACAGACTTCAGATGTATAATTATATCGTGGTTGGGGCTTGGTATTTCTTCAAGAGTATCTCTTACAGAAGATTAATAACACCTAATCCGTTCGAAGCACGAAACTTAACGTCCGAGCTTGAAGATACCACCACTACCGGCGGCCTGATAGAAAGCTCGAAAATGTGTTGGGTACGTGTCGAACTACCACTTGATGATAAAGATCTCTTCTTCCTTACTTCCTTTACTTCTAACCTTCACACGTATGTAATTTCTTGATCACGCAAGCATATTGAATATTCCACCATAGGATTCATTTACGATTAAAATTATCTAATAATTAGCTTACAATATCTAATTCAATTCTATTTTTTCCTAATTTTCTGTTTCTTTCGTTATTGGAATTTTGATAATAACAAAGTAGTCAAATAATACCGAAAAATTTATTAATATTAATTTGATGATACTAGTGACAATAATCTGTGGATTTTTTACTTTTCTTTTCTTTTTTTTTCCGATTTGATTCGATGTTACATTAAAATGTATAAAACCAACTTTCTGTTTCTTTCGTTATCGGAGTTTTGATAATAAGGTAGTCAAATAATACCGAAAGATTTATTAATATTAATTTGATAATACTAATGACAATTACCTGTGTATTTTTTACTTTTCTTTTCTTTTTTTTCCCGATTTGATTCGATGTTAAATGAAAATGTATAAAACGAAATCATAATTTATTTATTTTTTAATTCTATTCACACGTAAAATGTCGTAATGAAAATCGTCATTTATTTTGTGCAATCATTCGTGGTCAGGTTTGTTATATCTGGGAGATAAATTTGAGAATGAGCATGTAGCGTGCTTAAGTAATTAATATTTAAACTTTATCTCGAACGTTTCTATGATACGAAGGCATCACTGACAAACAAATATAACTTTCTTCCTATGGGTATTAAACAATTTAAAATGAAATTTACATCGTTTTGAATAACAATAAATACACCGAGACCACGAGTTACTACTAATTTTGAATATTTATTGTTATTATTATTATTTTGCTATAATATCTGAGAGAGAGAGATAAGTATTATTATTATTATTATAAATTATATCAGACTTTTTTTCTTTCCATACTTTTCACTGCTAATAAAGTATTAACACGTGTATTATGCTTTTGTTTAAAATAAAATACGTAAAACGAATAATCCAGATAAATAAACGAATGAAAAGTATCTTTCTATTATATATCCTTGCATTATCAAAAATACAGCAAGTTGGGGAAATGAAATGAAACGAAACGAGGGGATACAAAATGATTAATTAAAAATAAAGAAAAGAAAAGAACAAAAAAAAAAAAGAGATTGACTGTTTTAAAATTACACAACGAACATAACATTATGGATTATTTCAAAATTATTATTATCATCATTATTATTATATTATCGTGCAAACAAAAAATAGAAATAAAAATACTATTACGGACATGTATGAAATATTTCTCCTCACTTTGTTTTATTTGAAATTTTATTTTTCTTATCTTTCATTCACACGAGGGAATTTTTTTTGGGAAATTAAAGATGTTGTATATATCTGATATTTTTTATAATAAAATCTATGGGGTAGGTTGGAAGTGAGATGGATGGTATAGAAATGACGTAAAGTCGTAGAGAAATTAATGCGGTTAGCTAGAAAGCTGGCCAGGCGTGAAAGCGTTGCCGGACGCCTCGAAGTATTTCGGCCAGAAGTAACGACTTGATTCCGAAAGCTTTCGAGTGCTTTGGTCAGGAGAGGGCTAAGTCGTACCGTAAAGTTTGTATGAGAGACAGAAGAGGGGTAGAAGGAAAGAGGGATGAGGAAGAGGTAGAAGAAGAGGTAGCGTTGAAGTCTGGGCCCGTTAATGCACCGTAAATCGTGTTCTCTCTCTCACTCTCACACTCTCTCACTCTCTCTCTCTGTCTCTTTCTCTTTCTCTTGCTCTCTTCTCAACCACGGTAACCTGAACACGAAGAGACACTATGACCTCCGACCTCCGTCTTTGTGGTTTAATCTTACGTTTGAAGATGTGCTTCGAAGCTGATAATGAAATAATTTGAATATACACACACATACACATACACGTGAATGGATAAACGATATTTTGATAAGTAAATTAAGTTTGTATATTTAGAAAATAAAACGATTTTTATTTCGTGGTTCTTCGGATTTGTTTATTTATGATTTTATAATTATCATTTTGTTTTTTAAAATGTTCAATTAAAATTGATAACGAAATAATATTGATACGTGTTTAATGAATGAACGACACTTTGATTAGTACAATTAAGTTTGTATCTAATTGTGATTATGGTTATATTATTTTTCCTCTTTTTTTTTTTAAGATTTAGTTTTGTTTTTAACCCTTTCGTTACTACTGAAAATTTTGATAAGTAGAATAAGTTTGTATATTTAGCAAATAAAACGATTTTTATTTCGTGGTTCTTCGGATCTGTTTATTTATGATTTTATAATTATCATTTTATTTTTTAAAATGTACAATTAAAATTGATAACGAAATAATATAGATACGTGTTTAATGGATGAACGACACTTTGATTAGTACAATTAAGTTTGCATCTAATTGTGATTATGGTTATATTATTTTTCCTCTTTTTCTTTTCAAGATTTATATTTGTTTTTAACCCTTTCGTTAATAATGAAAATTTTGATAAGTAGAATAAGTTTGTATATTTAGCAAATAAAACAATTTCATTTCGTGGATCTCTTCGGATTTGTTTATTTATGATTTTATAATTATCATTTTGTTTTTTAAAATGTTTAATTAAAATTAATAACGAAATAATATTGATACGTGTTTAATAGATGAACGACACTTTGATTAGTACAATTAATTAAGTTTGTATTATCTAAATAATTGTGATTATGGTTATTATTTCTCTTCTTTTTTCTTGTTAAGATTTAGTTTTGTTTTTAACCCTTTCGTTATTTATGAAAGATATATATTATACTGAAAATATTTTATTTCGATAGTTTTTGTTTAAAACAATTACAAAGTAGATAAGCACTAGGCAAAATTCAAATACTAATAAGAATATAAGATGTACAATGAAAGGGTTAAAGATTATTTTAACAAGTAAAACACGTTTCAACAATAGCAAGTATGAAATACTAAATTTACATAGACGTTCAATGGAGAACCGTTTACCCGACAATTTTCGTAAAATACCGTACGAAGATACTGATTTTGTGTATTCTGGAAACCATGCTAACCAGCAATACTTTTTGTGCGAAAGTTGGCAGACGAAACGTAGAATCAATTCGTTCTATTCACATGAAAACTGGTATTATATCACTCGTCACTTATTCGGAAATGAACAAAAAATATTAAAGATATTCTTTACGTAAAAATAATAAATAATAGATTTGTAAACAAATGAAAGTATATTTTATATTCACGCGTATGTATGACTCACACATCATGTATGCGCTTACGTGAATCAATTTAAAAATTAGAATACTAACTTGTTTTCATGAATGAAAAATAATTTAATCAATCAAATTTATTCAATGATATATGATCGTCATATTCTCAATAACTTTTTCCCCCATTTTTCTAATACAAAAAAATAATTTCTCAATTACTACGAGAAACAGACGATGTTGACGATATTTTCAATATTTTGTTATTCTTATCTTTTCATAATAAAGTATCGCTTAAATCACAGATATGATCACGCACACATAAACAACCGTATAACACAATGAAAATATACTTCCGTTAAAAATATTCTTTTCAAATATGAAATATAATCTTAGACAAAAAAAATTCGGATTAATATCAAGTTTAAAAAAAAAAAAAAAGAAAAAGACAAACAATCAAACTCAATCTGATTCGTTATCAAATCAAATTATTATCGACACATTGTAATTACTAAAAACATAATAGTAATCGATAAATTGATCATTTTTATCATAACAAAGAAAAAACACTATTACGTTATTTAACATTATTATTAGAATGATTTTCTTAAACGAATGTAAAAAGTTAGTAAAAATAATATTTGCAAAAAGTTATCGGTGTCATGAAATGGATCACATACTTAAAAACTTGCATACGTATCACACATATACACGCATACACAATTACACAGTTTTTACTCGCTCGAAAACAAACGTGTTCTCGTTTTCTCGTTTAAAAAACAATGTCATAGTGGGTAGTAGAAACGTTGCAACACGACGCAATTTTCTCCAAGGATCACCACTTTGTTGAAATACTTTGTTTTTCCAAGTAACTACGACGGGACTCGTCGTACATGTTGGAAAACGAAAGAACGAAGGGAGAGCCGAATGAAACAAAGAAAGAAAGAAAGAAAGACAGACATAAGGAAGGAAAAGAAGAAAGTTGTGGTTAGATATTATACCAACGTATATACGTGCACACAAATATGCACACTACTGCAACGTAACGGAAAAATGAAAAATAACCGAAAAAAAAAAGAAGAAAAAATAAAACAATGTAACGAAAAAAAGGCGTCGCAGAGTGGGAAACAAAGAAGAAATACTTTTTCCTTCGAGGCATTTCTTCTTTTCCTAGGCGATGATAATTAGGCTACTATACTGCACTATCACTCATGCTACTTTTGAAAATGAAAGCAAAGTAAAAAAAACAAATTCGTGAAAAGTATAATAAAAAGGAAGGAAGAGTGAAAATGAGAAAAATAAAAAAAAAAAAACAAAGGATTTTTATGCACACACACCCACCCACCGGGTATGTTTATTATTATTATGCATCTTGAAGAAAAAAAAATCTTAAAGATTTTCATAGTTTCATAGAGATAAATCTGTGAACCGTGATATTATAGGTCTTACGAAAATGTCGACTAGTTAAAAATGAGAGTATGATACTTTTCCTGTCTCATCACGGAATTCATCTCCCACACTCAAATCACGCCTCGTTTTTTCCGCAACGTATATATACACATCATAGTTCCCCCCCCAAGTGAAATGAATTCTAGCTAATTCTAGCCACGCAAACGTTGGTGTAGGCTAGAAGAATGGGAAAATAGTAAAAAATAAAAAAAAAAAGGGTGATGATGGTGGTGATGGTGGTGGTGCTAGATCTTCTCTTTATTCTTATGAGTTAGAGAGAGACAAAAAAAGAAAAAAGAAATTTTCTCTCGCGTTATTTGTAGTCCGGTCAATTTAGACATTTGAAGTTACAAAAATTGCCGGAAAGCCAAATTTTGGTGGAGAGCTGTAGTTTACCATTACAAATAAAGTCTGAAAAGTCCCCATCGATTCTATGTGTGCGTCAAAAGTTATTCAAGGTCAAAGGTCGAAATTTTAGGTTTTTTGGATTTTGCTTAAAAACGGTAAGTTTTATCAAAAAAAACTTCAAACCAAAGTTGTAGATCTTAAAATTCTCTACAAAAATGGTTTTTACGATTTCTTTCCTAAGAGTTACCATTCTTGAGATATCGCGATTCTAAGAGTCACATTATACATGATATGCACACATTTCCGCACCACCAGTGAGGTAGTGTACTTGGCGCGTTTCTTTTACCGTAGTTTCCCCTGTAGGCCTATTCTACTAATTGTCATAAAAATTTTAGGATAATTTAAGCGAGTAATAACCGTCAAGTTCTAGATATTACAGTATTATTAATATTGCTATTGATTAATGGGTTCACTATTGTTTGGATTTCTTTAGATATTTTAATCAGATTCATACTCATGAAAGTCTACTTCAACAATCATATCTTCTTCGATTTCTTCTTCTTCCTCTTCCTCTTGCTGGATGTTCATAAATTCTTCAAATGTGGCTGAGTCATTGGTCTCTTCATTAAAATCACAGGAATCTTCCTCTATTGTTTTCAACTGGACATTTGAGCAAGACTGACCTTGGCAATTGGTACACGCTAGTACACTGCAACCCGATTTTTTTACAGCCACATTTAGCAGTACAGCCTTTTTTGCAATTGCAAAAAATTGTGTTGAGGAGTTTTTCTGGAGCAGGTGGGAGTAAAGTTTTAATCGGTTCCAGAGTATTATCTATCAATTTCCAACCCCAGTCTTCTGGATTCAGTTGATTGTCTAGCCATGTTTGAACTTGATAGTATACTCGATACAAGTGTTGAATAGCAGATGCCGATTTGGGAGGAAGACATGATAGTTATATTTGTTTCTTGTTTCGCGTATTTTTTACAAAAGTTAAGTATCGGTATTTATTAATGCAAGTGATTTTTTTTGGAGCTCCATAAACCGCAAGAAGAAAGCGAATTCCTTCCGTAATTATTGTTTGAGGTGTGGAATCAATTTTTGTAAATACTTTAGCGCAGTTAGTCAAATCATTTTTTTCAAATAATTTAAATACTGACGTTTTGCCTCTTCTGTACATTGCTGACGAAGTGTCGCAGCCGGTTATCGCATGTAAAAATAAAATATAGTTTTGACATTTGGGATAAGCAGATAAACTTTTTGAAGAATATATTTCTGTTCTCTGTTGAGCCCTTCCAGGTTTCAGAAAATAAATAATTTTATCCATTGGAGTCCTTGCAGTAAGTAGTACTAACAAATCAACATCTTCACCAATTACAATTGTTGTGTTTGTTGCATCAAATTTTTCAATTGCTGTTTCAATTATGAGGACATCTGCATCATTTTTAGCTTGTTTAACTGCAATATTCGCAGCTGGTAATTTGTTACTTAACATGGAAATGAAACGAGATTTATTATTAATGTTAGTGAAAAATTGTTGTTGATTCTCTGGAATTGTCATAAATTCATCAAAGATAATCTCGGAACCTGATGATGTTTTTGTAGTTCGACGACGTTGTTCTGCAGCTTTAATATTCTTTGTCGAGTCACTGTAGCCGTCAAATACTACCGTCACTGTAAGCCCATAATGTGTGCGTAGATACTGAACATATTTATTAAAAATAACGCTAAAGGTTTCTTCTCGATCCCACACAACGTGAAGTAGTAGGTATCCTCCATCAATAATGTAAGTAGCGTTTGTACGATCAACCTCAGTATTGACTGATTGAAAGCAATTGTAAATTGCTGACTTTGTTGTTTTACGCATTCCACCTGCATCGAAAAGTGATAAGGGGTAAGGGGCTAATTCATACTCAAAAAGAACGCGCCAAGTACACTACCTCACTGGTGGTGCGGAAATGTGTGCATATCATGTATAATGTGACTCTTAGAATCGCGATATCTCAAGAATGGTAACTCTTAGGAAAGAAATCGTAAAAACCATTTTTGTAGAGAATTTTAAGATCTACAACTTTGGTTTGAAGTTTTTTTTGATAAAACTTACCGTTTTTAAGCAAAATCCAAAAAACCTAAAATTTCGACCTTTGACCTTGAATAACTTTTGACGCACACATACAATCGATGGGGACTTTTCAGATTTTATTTGTAATGGTAAACTACAGCTCTCCACCAAAATTTGGCTTTCCGGCAATTTTTGTAACTTGACCACTCTTTTTATGTCTAAATTGACCGGACTATTGTCACGGTGGTCTTTTCTTTTTTTTGTTTTTGGGGGGGGGGGGTACTTTCCTCATTGTCAGAAAATTTTCTCAACGACGGTGAAGGTGGCTGGAAGTGGAATATGGAAAAATGGGGTTTTGAATTAGAAAAAAAGAAGAACGGGGATAAAAAAAGAAAGAAAGGGGAGAGGAAAAAAAAACGTGTATGGTGGAGTCGTATTATAGAACAGGAATGTTGGCGAGTTGCCGATGGGAAGGCAAGAAAAAGGTCCGGGAACATGAAGAAACAACGTGTTCGATGGGGAACGATGATCTTGTAGTCGTTCATCCTCGCGTGTTTTCTTTTTGGCGACCACCAACGGTGAAGTGACGACGACGACAACGAGAAAGAAGAAAAAACTGACACGCGACTTTATGTGAAAGATAAAAAAAAAAAAAAAAAAAACAGAAAAAGATTAAGGGGGAAAGTTTCTCACCTGCTACGAGGATAAATACGAGTGCTGCTTTTAGCCACAGGTGTCGAGCCATGTCCGAAATTGTATATCAAATCTTTATTCCCGTTGTGTAGTCCTCCCCCGTTTTCGTCAATTTTTTTTTTAAATTTACAACAACGACGACGAACTTGACGTAGAACTTTTGACGCACACTTTTTTCCTTACGCGTGTGTGTTTTTAAAAAATTTTTCTTTTTCAACAAAATCTTTCTCGTGTCAATTTTAAAGATGTGAGAAGACACACTTGTTTTGCAAAACACACTACCCCACCACTGGCGTTGTAAATTTGTTTTCGTTATATTTTAAAATTAATAATACACATAAATAATTCACCCAACTTTTTTTTGTTTTTTTGTTTAGTATTGTCTTCACTTAACGTTTCATTTAATCCATGTAAAAAAAGAAATCAAACAACAGTGAGGAGGAGGAGGAGGAGGATGTATTTAACAAATGAACAATAATATCAACGATGGCCGCGTGTTTAGTTAAACTGAAATGCACACGAGTAATCGTCAACTGTCAAACTTTTCTCCTTCCCTTTCCCTCTTCTTCTTCTTCTTCTTCTTCACTCACGATCGTTCCGTATGAATGACACCACCCTCTCACAGGACCGATAGGAGAGTGGTGATGGTGGAGTGTTGAGGAGAGGAGAGGAGAGGAAAATCGGACACGCAAGGCGCCTGACCGACCGCCAAGACGGCGGCGATTCGAATACTTCTTCCCTTAAACAACACAACACACTTTACTATTTTTTATTAACTTTATACAACAAATAATCCCTCATTGAAAATATCCAATAAAATGTTATCCCTCTCTCTCTCTCTCTCTTCCAATCCCCACGTGTTGTTTCGTTTTCTCTCAATTCACCTTTACACCCTTTAATTTTCTTATAATTCTTTTTAATCGTTCTTCTTTGTAAAATAAAAACAAGAATATTAATAACAATAATAATAATAATAATAATAATAAAAAAGGGGTTTCGGGGGAGGGAAAAAAATAATACAGAAAGATCTTTTTTAACACAGTTATCTATCACTGAAAAAATAATCGATTCGTACGTTGGCAATGCCACTGTGACAAGAGTACGAATATCGCGATTTCCCGAGGATGGGACTTTAAGGAGCGTTGACAGGGTAATTGAACGTATATCTGCACTGGATTGCAACGAACGAGACTGAGCGTCGCCGCGCGAAGCAGTTCCGTCACGAGCCGCGCATGCGCAGACCGCCCTAAACTATCCCCACCAATCTCAACCCTATGAGATACCGAAATCCCCCACCCCCCGTTTCCCGCCAACGACGCACGCTCTGCTACACTTTATATCCTTTTTTTTCTTTTTTTATTTTTCTTTCTTTTTCTCTCTCTCTCACTCTCTATTTCTATCTCTTTCTCTCTCTTTCTCTTTTCTTCTTTCTCCGTCTTATTCTTATTCTTATTCTTCTACTTCTTCTTCTCTTACTATCCCACGATCTTCATCCCATCCTTTAGCAACATCAAATCGCACGCCGTTTCTATTCCACACCTTTCCTTTACCAAGGTGTGCCCCTCCCACCCTCCTCCTCCACCTCAGTAAAGAATGTCCAACCAAGAAGATAAAAGAGATATGTGATTAGTAAGATAATCAATGGAAATTATATAATGCGATATAATTTTTATATTATATATTATTTAAGATTCAGATCATTATTATCTATTTCTTTTCTTTTTGTATTGTCTTTTTTAACAAATCATTATTGGATTGTTATAATAAATTAGAATATTTGAAAGTAGATCGAAGGTGTGAAGTTCAAATTTAAATGACTTTTATGAAATATTATTTTAGATAAATGTTTCTTTTTTTCGTCTAACCAAGAAGATACAAAAGATATATGATTAGTAAGATAATCAATGGAAATTATATAATGCGATATAATTTTTATATTATATATTATTTAAGATTCAGATCATTATTTTCTAGTTCTTTTATTTTTGTATTGTCTTTTTTAACAAATCATTATTGGATTGTTATAATAAATTACAATATTTGAAAGTAGATCGAAGGTTTGAAGTTCAAATTAAAATGACTTTTATGAGATATTATTTTATATAAATGCTTCTTTTTCTTTTTTTCGTCCAACCAAGAAGATAAAAGAGATATATAATTAGTAAGATAATCAATGGAATTTATATAATGTGACATAATTTTTATATATTTATATAAAATATTATATAAGATATTATTTAAGATTCAGATCATTATTTTCTATTTCTTTTTGTATTATTTTTTTAACAAATCATTATTGGATAGTCATAATAAATTAGAATATTTGAAAGTAAATCGAAGGTTTGAAGTTCAAATTTAAATGACTTTTATGAGATATTATTTTAGATAAATGTTTCTTCTTCTTTTTTTCATTGTCTTCAAATGATCATTGATCATTCATTTAAAAAAAATAATTTGTACGTTTTATTACTCATTATAATATTTAAATGAATTAAATTATTTGAAAGATCTCATCTTCAATAAATGAGAGAGAAGAATTTTATTATTTAATTGGTCAGAAAAAAAGGTTTGATTTATTCTAGAATTGAAAATAAAGTTTTATTTTAAAGAATTAGATTGAAATAAGTCGGTGTAGATAAAATAGAATATTTTAATTAAATGAGGTGGAAAATTTTTCAAATAAAATGATTGTTAGCATACTACACTCGGGGAAAACTTGATTTTCCTCTCCTCGAAACTTTATCTCCGCAGAACAGATTCTTAAATTCCATTAATGTTTTTCTATAGTTAAAGAAAAAAGATAAATCTATAAATGAAAGATAAATGCTCAATTTTACTTTATTAGATATGAAATTATTGGTATAAAACATTTAAAAAATATATAATAAATCGAAAAATTTCATTTTGAAAATTATTAATTAATGTTCGTTTTTGTATTTTTTTTTCTCTATAATTAAATCTAATTACTGCCTTTCTTAATATCTTTTTTATTTTCATAAACTTTAGCAGCGAACTGATTAAAATGCTTTGTAATTCATTTCTTACCTTTCATATACTTGGATGGATGATAAATGTTCTCTTAATGATGCGAAATTCGCTGATACGCTATTATTGATTGCAATCTATATACATTATACGTAATTATTTTGATGTGCTTTATATTTTGTAAAAATATACTTCAACTATAATACGCGAAAGTATTTCTAGTAAGATAATTAAACATTGAAATTGAACTGATTAAACCTAAATGACTAAATTTAATTAACAAAATGTGTTGTGACATCAACGAGGACAAGAAATATTTATAAGACACAAAACACTTTACAAAAATACAAATTGATGATAATTATTTTCAACACCTTCTATAAAGATATGCTTTCTTTGATTATTGAAACACAAAAATAACCATAACTCTGAAATAAAATCAAATGCACATTATTATTCATTTTTTTTTAATTATTTTTGTATTCTTTATTCATTTCTGAAGTGAATTTGTATCAGATAGTTATAGAAAAATTTGTATTATTTGAATCTTTATCTAAGTGTTACCATATTCCGAAATCATCTATTGACAAATTAATTTCAGCATAATCATGGTTGGTATTGATCGTCCCCAGTAATTCTAATTATATTATACATAAACAATGGTATTTCCGATAGTAATCAATTTTCGATCAATCGTACGCGGCTCTTGGGAAAACGCTGACCAAAAAAGAAAGAAAGAAAGCCATCTATTTAATTAAAATTTATCAATTGTTTTCAGAAGGTAGTCGATATATTTTCGTTTGTTATTTTTTCTTTTTTTTTTTTCAACGAGAATTGTTTTGTGTTTTCCATATCGAGTAATCAACTTTAAAAGTTTGGCTTTACGATAAAAATTTGTGCAGAAATATAAATTCGTAACGTCTTTCAAACGATATTTACGTATAATATAATAATTAATAAACTGGTGGATATGTTTATGCACGATAAATGTGCAAGAAACGTATTATATTAATGCACATTAAATATGCAAATTTAGGCTAAAAGTATGCAAAATACGTATAGATTGCATATATAGTATAATAAACAATATGCTAATATATTATACAATGTTCACGATAAACATATGTTCAATAATACTTTTTACAATAATATGGATACTTAAATTATAGTTAATGTTGCAATAAATTATGAATTAATTCTATATTTATAATATTGTTAATTGTTAACATTTGTTTGTTAAAAATTCATTTACACGCGGACCATGATAAAATGTAGTTCAACAACGTTCTGACACATTTATTGGTCAGCATATTTTTTTCCTGAATATTTTATATAAAGAGAAATAAAGATATTAAAAGAGAATACTAAACTATAAAGAAACGAACAAATATAATTTTTCTTCCACCTATTTGGATAGCGGAACGTTACGTATGGAATTCATAAATATTCCTATAATGAAATAATTTAATTTTACACCTATGGTTTTCAATGTCTGTACAATCGTGGTAAGGTGTTTAAATGAGCTCTGATGTAAATTACTATGAATATGCATGGAAAATATATTTTTGCATATGTTATTAATCATAAAGATGCAAAACGTATATGCATTATGCAAAAAAATATAAAATGAAAAATATATTATAAGAATATTTTAATCAAAAGTCCAATCTCTGTTACTAATCTAATCGATTAAACCGTTTCCTATAGAAATAAAATTAAAAAAAAAAAACATTTGCATTAATAATTACTAATCAAGTACGAAAAATGACTAAATTTATTTTCCAAGCATGAAAACTTTGATATTAATATATATATATATACGTTTTCAAAATTTCTTAAGAGAAAAGTATGACGATTTAAATATGTGTTAAGAATTATTACACAATGGACTTTAAATAAATAATATTGAATAAATTTATATTTGTAACAATATATAATAAATCGTAATATAAAATATATAAATAAATCAATACAAATAAAATATATAAATAAATCAATACAAATAAAATATATAAATAAATCAATACAAATAAAATATATAAATAAATCAACACAAATAAATCTGTTCTATAATTTCATTATCGGTCTCACAATATATATTCTATATTTACATATATTATATTTATTACTTAATTACTAATATTATTATTAATATTATTTACTTATTTTACATATTATATTTATTATATTATATTTATTTATTATTATATATATATATAAAATATAAATTTGTCCAATCAGTTCTATTAAATGATTTATAACGTAAAGAACTAAACATATTAAATTGATTACTCGATATGAAAAATACAACAATACCATACTTAATATTTTCAATCTAAATCAAACTAATAATGTAATAATAATGAAAGTATAAGATAATATCAAACTATTATCTGTCAAATGATGGTATTCCGCGATAATACCTTACGCGATCGAGATTCCTAATCTCTGTAGCCTCTGATCGAGAACTTGGTAGGATTCGAAGTAAATGCTTTGTATATCACCATGTAGGGATAGTAATATGAACATAGTTGCATATTAGAGCTCTAACAACGAAATCGATAATCGAACGTTCTACGATAATCGGTGGAGAGAGAACGGTTACTGGATCGTACTATAATAGATATTCGCATAGACGTGACATCGTAAATTCTTGTACGACACGAAACGATATAACCTGGGACTCCTATGGTTAATGATCGCGAATAACGTATATCTACCTGTGCGCAAGCATACGCACAAAAGTATAATAACATTAATCTTCTCTTTCGAATGTTATAACACAAGAGTATGAGAATAATAAGAAAATAAAAAGGATGTTCGAAAAGTTATGGTAGGATAACGGTTTAAAATTGACTCTTTATATATAAGATAGTGAATACTTATGACTGTAATGAGAAATGATGTTATATTGACTTGTGAACATAACTATCGAGTTGCTGAGGAAGTCCCAAATATAGGGACGAAACGTTCAACGGATAAATAGATTGTTCATTTAATTTAAACCTGTCCAAAAAAAAACATCCCTAAGAATTAAACTTAGTAATAAAAAGGATACTGTTCTAACGTTAAAATAAATCGAGTTATATGCTCGTGAATCTTTGACGCACAATTTGTTTCTTAAATATGTACCACCTTTGTGAAAATTCATGAAAAAGGATAGAAGAATGATAATAAAAATGAGAAAAAAGGGGAGAGAAAGTAGAAAACGATCGAGAAAGAGAGAAAGAAAGAAAGGGAAAGAGAAGGGAGAGACAAAGAAAATAATAAAAAAGAAAGAGAAAGAACAATAAAACTATAAAGAAAGAAAGAAAGAAAGAAAGAATAGGTGCGGTCAGTGAGAAAGAAGAAGAAGCTCTTTATGGTCGACACATCTAACCCCCACGATTTATCTTTTCCTCCCCTTTTCTCGCGAGCTTTATCACTCCCTTTGTCGCATTTTCTTTCTATACTTCTCTATTTTCCTTCGTTTCATGAATCTTGACTCCGGAAGAATTCGGTAAGGAAAGAGACGTAGAGAGACGAATGGATCTTGAGAAAGAGAAAGGTGGACAAATAAGGAAGAAAAAGAAAAAGAAAAGGTTACTTGAAATATCAGAAAGACGTCGTAACATCTCAAGGCCACCTCATTTATTCCTCTCTCTCTCTCTCTCTTTCTCTTTTTCTATTGCCTATTCGATTCTATTTATTTTCTTTTACTGGCTAAGCTCATTAGCATAGAATCGTTTCCGAGTTTCTATCTTGCTTTCTTTTCTTTTTTTTTTATGTTTTTTTTTTTACCAATTTTACGCTGACGTTCGTAATTTATGAAAAGGCATACTACTCTCTTACTTACTTATTTATTTATTTAGGTTATCAATAAGATATCGAAAGGAGTCATGGAAAATTAAGATTGGTAGGCAGGATTTGGTCTAGGTTTTTTCTTCTAGATCAATACTATTTTTTTCCCTATTCGGATTCTATTTATTTTCTTTTAATAGATAAGTTCTACTATAGCATTCCCCTAGTTTCTTTCTTTCTTTGTTTTTTTTTACTTAATCTCTATCAATATTGTATCGAGACGTGTTTGTAATTTACGAAACGAAATCTAATATAATATATCAAATCTATCCAATAAATTATGCACAATTCTAACGTAAATAATTAAAAAGCTATATATATATAAATATATAATTGAATTATATAATATTTAATTAATTTAATTAATGAACATTTATATAATTTTATATATAAATATAATTTTTCATGGCATACCTTTTCTTTTGGCGCGTTTTGGAAAGTGAAGTTAATTATATGCGACCGAAAAATGGACACTACGAAGTTGTCGATATATTTACGATGCGCGGGCAAAGCGATTTAAAATTTTTCTCATGCGTTCACCCATCCAAGTTCTAATCGTACTCAAACGCTGCTTGACTTATATGATCAAGTAGGAACTAGTGCTGTCACCGTGCCATACCTGTTGACTATATATAAATATATAATATAATATAATTATATATAATTTAATTAATAAATAAAATATTATTAATCATTCAACAATTTTTTTCTTCATGAAATAAAATATAAATGAAAAAGTAATCATCAAAATATTGAAATATAAAGAATTTTAATTGAAAATTAAAAACCGGTTATTTGAATTTTTTTTCTCAATACAGTTAACGTTAATAAGATGCAATACAAATTATAACGTGTAGAAAGAAACGACGAGTTATCTCTTTCGAAAGGAATCATGGAAGATAGAGGATTGGTGGTACACGTTGCTTCGGGGTTTGGTCTCGACTTCCAGAGCAATACTTTCACGAAGAGAGACAGGAAGCAGGCAGGAGCTGCTCGGACTGCCTGAATTATCGCACGAACTTATTTCTTCTTTCTTTCTGTCTCTATATAGTTATAGTATACAATGTAGGTACATACATGTAAATATATGCGTACGTATATCATTCTTTTACCACATTCCTATATATACACATATATTTATATACACACATACATATGTATATATATATATTTAATTTTTATCTACATATCTACATATATATATATATATATATTGGGTTGGGGAAAAAGTTTCTTCGTATTTTTATCGTCAGAATCTGTCAATAATTGTGCATGCATTTAAATTATGACAAGTCGTGGAATAATTAAGAAAAAATAAAACATGTGATATTAGTTTATCCAGTCGTAAGTTATTGCGTCCCGAAACGTGTGAGTTGAAAAAATAAAAAAGAAAATTATTAAAAAAAGAATTGATGTAGTTAATGCACACGATATGCGGTATCGTTACGCGTGACAAAAATTCGTATCAATCGTTATTTTTCGATCTGAAAATTTTAGAATGTCGAAGAAACATTTGATAGATAAAATCATGGGGAAAACAATGAATAAAATCGGCACCGTTAACAGTATAGAATATATCGATAAGGAATAAAACATCGAGCAGAGAAAAAAAGGGTTTTAAATTCGTTTGGAGAAGATTTAATTAAAAAAAAATAAGAAATAAAATAAAGAGTTGTATGATGTATACGTTAAAATACGAAAAAACTTTTTCCCCTACCCAATATATATATACATATACGTAGAAATTATGTATGTATGTAATACTTACGTAGATACATAGGCGAGAAGTAGCATTTTATTTTCTCGTTCGGTCTAGGGAACAAATATATGCGTTAGCTCGTATACCAGCCTGAAGAGGAAAGGAGAGGAGAGGAGAGGAGAGGAGAGTTAGGAAGGTAACTTATATGCCCGCTGGAGGACACGTGATTCAACGTGGGAGGATATGGCCGATGGAGTTGGAAGAAAAGAAGAAAAAGAGAAAGAAATAAAGAAAGTGATAGCTAAAAATTCTGGATTTTTCTTTCTCTTTCTTTTTCTCTTTCTTTTTCTCTCTCTTTCTCTCTCTCTTTCTTTCTGTCTCTTTCTGTGTTTTCTGGGAATAGTCGCGTCGAAAATATTACTCTACTCGACGACGCACGTCAACCTTACGTTCGAATTCGCACTACATATTACGTTTTTATTCTTCTCATTTTTACTATTCGCGTCTAGTACCTTTTCGAAAATTGCATTCTTATATGTATATATATATATATCATGATAGGGATAAAAAGAAAAGAATACAAGCGATACACGTGAAACATCGGTTAGCTAGATTTTATTTCATATGGGGGAACTATAAAAAATATTTGAACAATGTTCACATGCATCATTTTTTTTAATGATAATTAATATTAATGCAATGTAATTTTAATACTTCGTCGCGTTATTATTTTGTTTCTGGAACGTGTTTTTATTTGTTAGGCATATTATTTGTAATTAATTAACAAATATTCTAGTTTTATATTTGCTCATTCATGTTTCAGTCTGTTTAAATTCGGTTATTAAAAAAATTGGAGATTTGTAAAATATAATTCTTAAAATTTCAATGGGATTAAAGTCAGGTGATTTTAATTGGGAATGTAGATTTTTAGGGCATTTATTTAATAAGAATTCTGGCAAAATGCGTGTGTTATGATAGGATTGTTACCTCGATAAAACTTAAAACTATTATTAATCACAATCAATTTTCTTTTCTTTCCACTTTTTTTCTACAGTATTTTATATTAATTTTATAGTGCACTTTCACAAATATTTAAAGCTATATATGTTATAGAATTTCAAATAACAATGTATATAATATATTAAGTTTTTGTGTGTGCCTTCAGAAATGCATTTAAAAAGGTAGTCATTACAGAAACTCAAGTAGAAGAAAATCAAAACGGGTAGATGATCACCTATAACAAGAAGAAAACTATATTAGTCATACAGTCAAGCGATACAATAGCCTGACATATAAATCGTCCAATTCGCAGATGCACTTTTCAATTAAATTCTCTATTTAATTTTATCAAATCTCTAATTACCGTTGCAATCAAATTTAATTTAAACGCGTGATTTTACATATTTATATAAAATAAATAAAAATAAAGAAATAGGAAAAGTAAAAATATTAAGTTACTACAAAAAATAATATCTATTAATCATTATGAAAATCTTTTAAACTGCATTATATAGAAAAGAAAAATAGCAAATTGAATAAAAAACGATCATAGTAAAAAATTGTAAAGACGAAACGAGAAAAGAGAAATTACTGTAATATTTATCGAACGTTATTTAAGCTTACAGCTTTAAAATTGAATAATACAAAAATTTTAATATTTCTGATTCTAACCAAACAAATATGCATCTTTTTGACGATTTTAATGGACACAAATTTGGTGTCCCAAGGAGATGGAATGGTCCATCATCTCCAATTAAAACTACAAATTAATGACGAGCAAGAAAGTAATATAATAAAATATAAAATATGACTAGAGAGCTGTTCTCGAAAAGTTCGAACTTGCTGTTGAACAATTGAAAATAACTCAATAGTCTAGTAGTTGCCCACTTGATACCACAAATTTGTGGGGGCCTCTTCGGCATTAGCCTCTTCGGCATTTAGCCTCTTCTTTCTTCATTTCCTGAAAACTGCATTGGACATTTTCTACGTGCAAGAAAGATAAGATCTTTCATACTACTTTAAACAAATTAACTCGTATTTTTTGATGATTTTAATTATTAATTATTAAAAAATTAATTTACGTTCTCTGTTCATTATTAAAGCTCGTGAACCGTGAATGAACTTGAATGTTCATTGACACATACACGAATACAATTAATCGAATGTCCAAGCAGATAATTATCGATGACCTAATAACACGACGCACTTTTAATGTTAAAAAATAAAATAGAATTGAAATAAATAATGCAATAAATGATATGCATTTTCTTGCAATATTTTCATTTCATTCATTCATTACGTTGAATTATATCAAATATTTCTAATTGTGAAAAATCGCGATTGTGCGAAGTGCTAGTTATAATACTTAAAACTAAGTATCAAATTCATCAAAGTATTTGCGAATTTGTTCGACTCTATCTCGTTCGAGATAGAATCGAAATAGAAATGAATCTTTCAAATCGTTGCAAATTCCTTTGAATCATGATACATAATAAAGATTACAGAAGAGTCACAAAATAAATTTACAAAGCAAGCATAAGAGAATGAAATGATATAATTTTGTAACAATTCTGTATAAACCAGGAGGCCGAATTTCCACTCCGGAATGGAAGCAAAGCCTAGTGCCTATCCTGGATCCTACCTACTTACAAATTAAATAAACATTCACACCTAAGTATGCTACCTGCTTGCTTATTACCCATATTTAAAAAGAACAAACATACATACATACCCACCCACTCACTCCACGATTCTCACACATACCACCAGGGTGCAAAGCCTAAACTAGAGAGCATGCCCCGGGGCACCTCCGACACCCTAGTTCAACCACGTTTTCTAAACTTATGGGACTACGTACCAATGCTGTAATCGGCTGCCAAGGCTAGTGATTATTGCATAAAAAACTACAGTAAAAATACAAGTATACACTAGTATATATGCATACTAGTAATATACGAGTATATCAAAGTTTCCACAAATAAATGCGGTAACTCTACTATTCAAAACGATTTTTTTACGAAAAAAAAAATTAGATAAATTTAATATATTTAAATAGAAAAATACAACCATGTGTATTTTTTAAATAACACCTAACTCTAGGTGTGCTACACTAAGTATATATATAGTACTATAAGTATTAAATAATGCATTAATAAAAAACTATCACGGAACGATGTACAGTACACTCGACCTGACACGCACACACAGGTGTAAAGTACATCGTGCAATCACTAGCACAATGACAGCCGCCAATAGGGGGGGAAAAACTTAAAACTAAACCCATACTAACCGTTTCTCACCCATACGTGTAACACCTGGGTACACGCATAGATGAGAACGCAGAAAGCATAGGGGGGAGAAACGGGAGATTAATATATTAGAAGCTGAAAATCCTGATCTAAAAAAACAATTAATATTCATAAATACATTAAAACATTTTAATAAAAAATCATCTAAACGGGCTAAGACTCTGTAAGTCTTTTAGATTTGACTTTTTAATTATGCAAGAATAATTAAATTTAATTTTTTAATATTTAAGAATTTTAAAAGAAACAACTAAATATATATAAACAACCTCGGACGACTCCTTTCATTAAGTTGGCTGTTCTAATAAAAGAACTGGGCTTTGAGCCACCACTTAACTGCTAGAATCTATCCGTCGCGAATGAGTTTGTTTTCTTGCTCATTTATTTATAATATCGAAGTATCGATATATCAAAATTAATCGCGATTAAATAAATTAAGTACGAATC
The DNA here is from genome assembly GCA_023678865.1 of Polistes exclamans. Classification (NCBI taxonomy): domain Eukaryota; kingdom Metazoa; phylum Arthropoda; class Insecta; order Hymenoptera; family Vespidae; genus Polistes; species Polistes exclamans. The sequence continues at coordinate 2,330,692 of JACGWG010000023.1, read as the reverse complement.
AATGCATGTAAGACATTTATTACATACTTTTCTGGATGAAAACGAGTAAATTAATGCTCGGTTTCACCACTACTAACCTCGAACAAAACACGTAATAAAAAGGAAAGTGCATTAATTAATTGCATTCTTAATTAAATGAATTTAACCGATGAGACAAGAAAACCTATCCTGAACTAATATAAAATATACAATACAATATGCAATACAATATACAATTTTCATGAGTAACTCCTAAAAAGAAATTACTCATGTGCTCGTCATTAATTTATTGGAATAATTACAACCAGTAACTCGTGTCGATTAGGACCTTTCATCCTCGACATGATTGAGCACCGGAGGGACTTTAAATTTTTTGACTCACTCAGTAAGAAGTTCTATGATGGCTCCAAAACACTCCTATTTCGCAGCAAGTATTGTAGTTTGACGATCGAAGGGTTTCTCGATTTGGTATTGAAGATGATCCATCGATGATCCATCGATGATCCATTGAAGAATTCATCCCACATCTTTGGTAAGGTAGAAAGTCCGTCGTCATATCTGTAAAATAAAATAAAACAAAACGATAAGTTATTTATAATATAATACAAAATCGTATAAAAAATAAATCGAATAAAATGTAAATTAAAATGAATACTTACAATGCATTCCAATAGGATGCAGTTCAATGGCACCATGGCGATGCACCTCGCGTGAATCTAAAAACGCGATATAAACGAAAATAAGAAACTATAGATGAGTTTCTTATCGCGAAACCGAAATTAAATTATACGGCGAACAACACTGACTTTAATTCGCGTTTGATTTTAAATTGTTTTACGCCCGTTCACTGATTCTACAACTAATTCAAAGACTGCTTTGCACACAGTCAATGCAAGTATAAAAATCTTCATTGATGCACTGATTCTAATGCGCGAACAGTCTGTGCGACTGTTTAAAGATAAAAATACAACTTTACTCGAACAAACTCTAATGCAATTACACTGTATTGGTCGCAGTTAATTTAATATATAAATTTCAAAAAATAATTCGCGAACGCGACGGAATTGAAATTAACGAACGAACGTGCTTCTAATCCGTGATTTTAATTTTATTTAAACGATCAAACACTCCCGTATGTTGCTTCGCGCACGATTGCAATGCACGAACACTTGCAATACTTTACAAATACTTCTAACGCTGCAATATTCCCATGATGATCTGAAACAAAAATAAAAACAAAATTATGAATATCATTGTTGTAAGAAAAAATTATTATAATTATTAAGAAAGTGTTTAATATAAAAATTGACTTACGTTTATTCTTCAGTGATGAATGCACGATGGGTCTCCTACCCTTAGGATGACGGTGAGCACACGATTAAACCGAATAAAAGAAACTTACGGAGTTTCTTTTCACGAAAAAACGAAACTTTTACATACGGCGTACAACACTGACTCTACTTTCCGATTCTTTTATGTTTTATTTTATCGATGCAACACACGAATACTTCATTGCCTACGCGCTCGATTGCAATGATGTTCTGAAACAGAAAAAGAAAAAAACGATTAATGTCATCGTCGTGATAAAAAACCATTGCAATTATCACAGAAATATTTGATAGAAAAATATACTTACTTTTAGTCTTCATTGATGACTGCAGGATAGGTATCCTACCTTTAGGATGACGGTGAATAAAATAAAAAAAAATAAAAAATCTGTAAAAAAAGCTGAAACATACTAAAGATTATATTATAATACACAATATTCCCTGTGAATCATTTCTGAAGGCATTTCACACACTTTAAAAACTATTCTATTTTAAATAATTAATGTTACATATAAAAAGTTATTTAATCAGCGCAGTTGTCGAATGTTTTAATTAGATAACACGTTAGAAATAAAATTATGAAATAGTTTAATACGTAACGTTCGCGTTAGATCTTAACTAGTTAAAGGACGGAAGGGGAATGAGGTGCGTTACTGCTTATCCTTCGTCAAACGTTCGGCTGTTTACGTTTTGCTTTCGGCAATTATCGATTAATGATCTCATACTTAAGAGAGGCTAACGTTCAGTTGCTTTGTTTTGACCTCGGCGCGTGGTTATTCTATACATATACATAACTCTCGTTATTATCTATACGTCAAATGTATTGTCATTTTTTATGTCCCCCTCTTTTCTATTCTCACTTCGAGAAACTTCTAAAAATATACATACACATTCATAATTACCTGTAGATGAATTTTTTGCTTACTTATTCTCTCTCCCTCTTTCATTCTCATTCTCACTCGTACATGGAATGTTTTTTTATGCAAATATTTTTTATCCTTTACATTATCGTAGTTTTTCGATTATATCATTTGGGATTCATTTGTTAAAAAAATCTGTTAGTATATAGGAAAATTATTTTTTTTAGAAAATACGAAACAAAAAGAACACTGATTCGCTTATTATCTTTGGTTTTACATTTCGGACGTGAAGTGACCAATTAGAAATTCCAAATGACCATATAGAAATGTATTTCACGCACACAAGCTAGCTTTGTCGCACGTACTTACTGTAGCTCGGCTTTCTTTATGACCAGGTTAGTCAAAATTGATATAATAATTTATTTATTAAATGAATTAAAAATTTATTCTATTTTTCTATTAGGTGTACTCGTTCGTTGTTAATATTTAAAAAATAACGAATAGAATAAAGACAATATAGACTAAAAACTTAATCACGTTGCAATATTCTGATTTAGACTTTCTTTTCATTTTTATGTAATTGTTTAAACTATAATGTACATCTGTTTTAATTTTCCTGTGCAATGAAGACTTTGGAAGAGAAAATTTTCATCTAAAAGTATATCACATGAAAATAATTTTATATTCAAAGTATGTTAATAAGTATTTAATTTTTAAACCAGTACATATGTGTTTAAATAATTTAAAATATAAGTAGAGTGTATTAGAATATTAAAATAATTGGATAAATAATCGATATGCTAGTTGCATAGGATCTATGCACCGTCCTCTTCAAAGTCTCCTGTAGTCCAGGCAACAAAAGGAGAACTTGGTAAATTTAGCTACATTGTTAAAACTTGATATAATGGTAATATCGAATGGTGCTATTTTTTTTGCAATCAGATTTTCTGGTAATGAGAAAAAGGGTAAAAAAGGGTAAAAAAGCCATATCTTAGAATCTAGGCATTTAATCGAAAAAAGTTTCAAACAAAAGTTGTAGATAATTGAAAAATACATAAAAAATGTTGTAAGGTGTATCTTCGTATTTGCAAAAATAAGCGAGAAATATTGGTAAAATTGATTTTAAGAGTGGGAGACAAGCCCCGCCTCTTCGTCGGTCTTTACATGCAAGCAAGCTAGTATGCGTTATTTTGGGGTCTCTCGGTCGTGAATGCGAGTGCGAGTGAGAAAAGAAAAGGATACTTCTCCCTTTCTATTTGTTTAGGCGGTAGCGAGTATTTTTGTTTGGGCCATCGATTTTTGAGTGTTCTGTATTATATATTTCTAATATTTTTTCATGCTGTAGCGAGAATTTTTCGTCTTGGCAATCGAGTGTCGAGCGTTATGTATACGAGTGCGAGTGAGACAAGAAACCGATATTTCTCTCTTTCTAATTTTTTCTTCGGAAGCGAGAATTTTTCGTTTTGACGATCGAGTGTCGAGCGTTCTATATATATATATATATATCGGCGTATAAGCGCGGCATTTTTAAATTTCCTAATTAATGCTGTGCAATTCCAAATCTTCAAATACTTGCAAATCTACAAATTACATGATTGTATCAATAAAGTATCAAATAAATTTGATAATATACTTTATAAAAAAAAAACGAAATAGCTAAAACGTTATTTATAACATATCTAAATGTTTATGATAGATACTGTGTATTGGAGTGTTTGGAAAGTTCGTGTCGATTTGTAAATACGTATTGGCAATCTAATCGTATAAGTTTTAGGGGTTGTCTGAAAAGTTCATATCGATTCTGGGGGAAAAAAACAAATTTATGAATATTACAAATATATATCAAATATATTAATAAATCAACACGCGAGAACTTTTGTAGAAACCCCATACAATGTATATATATATATATATATATATATATATATATATATATATATATATAAATATATCATTCTTTCTTTATATCATACGATTTGAAGAGTTATGTATGATTTTGTTCGAATGTTAGACGATATCATTTTTATGACTGAAATCTCAAAAGGGTTATATGCGAGTGAGTTTTATCAATGATAGAACCGAATGTTTCAACCAGATAGATTTTTGAACGACGTTCCTAAGCATATATATATATATATATATATATATAAGAGTCAATGAATGGAAGGAAGATCTTTGAACTCTAGTGACCTCGTAAAATCGTCGACTTTTCCATTATTTCTAGATTACAATCGCAATTTTCGGCTAGTCAGGAGTATGGCCGAAAGCCAGTAATTTCGATTCTCTCGTCGGCTCGATCTTTTTCCTACTATTCGGTTTAAACGCTCAGAGCTCAGAGTTTCGCGCGATAAAACGACGGCTAAGCTTACCATCCTAATCGAAAATCGAGATAAGACTCTATCTCGTTTAGAAGCAACATCGAAAAGAATGCTTTGATGCTTAGAATTCACACCTGAATTACCTTTTGCGATCACCTCTCTCTCTCTTTCCCTCTCTCTATCTATCTTTTTACTGCATTCTTTCTTTCTCTGTTATAAGTAATACAAAATGGGTATGTATAATAGCTGTTTAATACACTTTGAGATTTATGTATCTGATGATGTCATAAATAAAAGAAGAATTTCTTAAAAGTATGTATCTTTTCTTATAAAGTTACTTTTATCTTTTACGAATAAAGTTATCGCGTTGCTGGAATAGATAAATTGAGATAATATATCTATATCTTTTTTATTCATAAATTATTTTGTCATAAATAAAAGAAGAATTTCTTAAAAGTATGTATCTTTTATTATAAAGATACTTTTATCTTTTACGAATAAAGTATTTATCATATCGTTGATAAAATAGATAAATTGAGATATTATATCTATATCTCTTTTATTCATATATTTTTTCCTAATTTTTTTCTGTACATATAATTTAAAATATTTTTATTCATATATATATTGTATTAGGTATAAAAATTAATTAAGGACTTTTTAAACAAATTTAGTATTATAAAATCATACATTTATTATTCCTCGAGAATTAGTCTCTCATTTAATTTTCATTAACTTTCGTACACCTTTCAGGTAAATACTGTATATACTTTGACAAAGATAATAATTCGATGCAATAAATTTAATATCAAGGTACCGAATTAAATATTACACCTTATAATATTTTTATATCGAAATATAAATATCAGATAGCACATGTATTACACCGCATAATATATTTCATTTTAATTTTAACTAACTTGTATAAAATCATCTGCTTTTATTATCTCGAAATATGTCAATACCCATATAAATTACTCATCCCTCTCTCTATCTCTCTCTTTCTCATTTTCACAATCATAGTCTCGTTTGTCTATTTTTGTCTTTCATTCATAGAAATTCGATGTCAATTTGGATTATATTATTTCGTTTATATACTTCTCATTCCTGTATAAAATCGTTTCAAAATTTTCTTCGGATGATCGTCAAATTTCTATCCCTTCAAGGTGATGGTGGTTATCAGAAACGGTCCAGTATGCGAAAATTCGAACGAATTCGTATTCGATTGGCAATAAAGCATCTCTCGTTCAAAGTATTGCACCTCCCCCTCTCCCCCATTCCCCCCACGCCACACTTGTTCTTTATCTTTTATTTTCACCTATATGTAACGTATATTATTCTCACCATCTCTCTTTCTCTCTCTCTCTCTTTCTTTCCTTCATTCAATCTCTCTCATTCTATTTCTCTCTTTCTCTTTTTCACTCCCTATCTCTTTCCCTCTTTCACTTAAACCCAACAATCTCGAACGAAGAGAAGTTTCTCCCTTCCTACGCGATTTTCCCTTTCCCATGTTGAACGCAGGGCTAGGCTAGGCTAGTGGCAGTGATTAATCGTGCAATGGTCGTAGGTACTCTCAGCGTACAACGAAGAACGTGTTTGCCAGTACTACTACTACTACTACTATTACATACCTACACGTAGAAAAAAAAGGAAAGAAAAAAAGCAACACGAATCCTATATTCTATCCTCCAACTCCGACCTTTACTTCCACCACCACCATCACCACCACCTCCCGTTTCACCATCTAACCCCTTCCCCACTTCCTCTTCATGGTTCTCATACTTCTTATCCTCCTTCTCATCCTCCTCCTCCTGTTTCCTCGTTTTGTACACTTTCCCAATCTCTATCTTTTTCCATTTGACACGTAGGTACCATTCCTCCAATGCTTGCTTCTTGCAGGACATCGTATTTCAATTTTTCTCATAGGTCGATCTATTCTATTCTTGTGATTTTAAGTCTACGGTATATATATATATATGTGTGTGTGACTTTGATAAATCAACAAATTTCCAAATTTTTGAATTATTTTCTTTTTCCCTTTTTTTGGTTTGTTTTCTTTTTATTTTTCTTCTTTTTATTCTTTTTCTTTTGCTGCTTTATGTTATCCATGTCTCGTGGAAAATAAATGATAGAGAATCGTTTCACGAATTTCTTCTTTATGAGAACAAATGTTAGGGATTCCTGATTAAGATAGAAAATATCTAGGGTTCTTAATGTAACATGACAGATTCGTTTAATCAGATCTTTGATTGTATCATCTCACGCAATATTGTAGTTCATTTTCATTTGGTTAATTAATTTGCCCAATGTTAGTAATTACATTTTCATTTTATTTTTATATAGATTTGTGTTGTTAGTAATTCAATTACAGTGTAGATTTTTATATATATATGTTTGTATACTGTTTAAATTTGCGAATATATTTTTCTTTCTAATTATATTTAAAAAAAAATAAATATTAATAATAAAATATTATTGAGTTGTTCGTTACTCGTGTTTATTAATACCTAAATTTACCCTTAAATTTAAAATCATTGTACATTCTGTCAGACATTTCAAATGTTATTAAGAATCTTCTTGTATTTTGATTTGTCAAATAATTTTTTACACTCTATTACTTTAAAATTGTTAAAAATAAACATTTTTATATTCGCTAGCGTACACGTGAACTAATAAATTTATATTTGCATTATAATGTGTCATGCGATATTACATTGTTATTTTGTTCTCTCTCTCTCTCTCTCTCTTTTAAATTTATGATAACTCTCTATCGGTTAGAGATATTTATATATTTTCTTTAAATTAATTCTATATTTATACTATTAACAAAATACGTTTCATTATCCGCGAGGTTTTCTATTTATCCTGTTATATGAATTTCATTAAATTACATTTTTCATCGATTGTTTTTTTTTTGTAATATTATCACGGAATAAAGATAAAAATTTAATTATAATAATATGATCATATAGAATATTAAACAAACAAAAAAATTCACCTTCCCCTCTTCCACCTCTTTCCAACCCCGTCTCCACCATTTTATCTCTCTCCTTTTCGAAATAATATTCGAACAAAATTCAATCTCTGAAATGGATTAAACGGTAATAAGAGGGGAATGAGAGTGAAAAAAAAGAAAAGAAAAGAAAAAGAAAAAGAAAAAGAAGAAGAAAAAGGAAAAGGTGGAAAAAAAAAAAAAGGTAAACTCACCGATCGTTTTCCTTTCTATTTTGACGCAATTAAATTGAAAAAGCTCCGTTTAATCGTTCTTTTGAATGATATAGGCGCGGTACCTTTTGAGGGCACGTCAAACGGAATTTTAGTAGTGGTAAGTACGGTCGAGAGGTCGAGGTCGTGAGGAAAAAGCACATCATCTCTCTTTTTTCGCGCTCGTACGAGAAGGGAGAGAACTAAGAGAGAAAGAGAAAGAGTGAGAGAGCAAGAAAGAAAGAAAACGAGATAAAGAGTACGCAGGTTCGACGGTACGCTCTGAGGACTTTTTTCCTGCCTGCGTTATACATACGAATATATGTATACCACTGAAAAGGGTAGAATGAGAGTCACGAGGGTTAAAAAAAGAGAAAAAAAGATTATAAAAAAAAAAAAAAAAAAAAAAAATAAAAAAGCTCGTTACAAAAGTCGAGCAAACCTGCAGCAACTACGGCTACGACTATGACTACGACTACGAGGATACGACTACGAAGGAACGCGAAACGTTACCGGGGAAAAGCAGCTTGAAAGAGAATAATTAGTGTCCTCGGGAAAACACCAGCGGATACTTGCCGGTAACACTTAACTCCTGCGAGGCAGGCCCTCCACTTTGCCTAATTGCGTCCTTAAATCATCGGACCATTACGCTATTGCCTTTGCCGGTTTCCTCACTCCGCGTAGATCAATGCCCCCTCCCCCACCCCCCTCACCACCCTTTCCTGTTCCCAACCCCTGCACCACCACCCCCTTATAACTCGCTTACTCCTTCTCCTTTTCCTCCTTTCTCAAGCCCTCTGCCCAATCCTCTTCTCGTACCTTTCTCAAACCTTTACGTTCGGGCAAAGCTTATACTCCCACTCGTTTGGAGAAACAACTTTCATGAACCCCCGAAACTTCGGCCTGCTACGGCAAATTTCATCGGTTAGCAAAGTGTTCAGTCGTCTTTCAGATGTCACTTTAAATTTGTATTCTTTTCTTTATTTTTTTTTTCAGTTCCACTTCATTCATATTTAATCATCGTTTCTCCTATTTTTGTGTAGTTTTGTTTTCTTTTTATTATTCTAAAAAAAACTACATTTTCTTTCCTATATGAAAACAATATTTTCACTTGGATACTTATTTTTATATCTATGTGATAAATATTTTTGAGTGTATTTATAACTTCACCCTGTTACAGAAAATTTCATCGGCTACCAAAGTGTTCAGTCGCCTTTCAGACGTCACTTTAAATTTGTATTCTTTTCTTTATTTTTTTTTTCAGTTTCACCCTACTTATATTTATTCATCGTTTCTCTTATTTTTGTGTCGTTTTGTTTGTTTCTTTTTTTTTATTCTAAAAAAGTCACGTTTTCTTTCCTTTATGGAAATAATGTTTTCATTTGGATACTTATTTTGAAATTTATCTATATGATCAATATTTTTGATTGTACTTTAATATAATTTCACCCTGTTACAGCAAATTTCATCGGCTACCAAAGTGTTCAGTCGTCTTTCAGACATTACTTTAAATTTTTATTCTTTTCTTTATTTTTTTTCAGCTCTACCCCACTCATATATATTCATCGTTTCTCCTATTTTTATGTCGTTTTGTTTTTTGTTTTATTATTATTCTAAAAAAACTATGTTTTCTTTCCTTTATGGGGGGAAACAAATGTTTTTACTTGGATACTTATTTTTATATTTATATGATAAATATTTTTAATTATATTTTATTATAGATGATTTTGAAAGAAAATCATTTTCCCTTTTTTTGTCGATTAATATGTTATTAGCTGCGGGTCGTTTAATCAGTAAATGGAGAAACAAGTTGAAAAAATATATAATATATTAGAAATGTATCAATTAGTGAAATATCTGTTATGGTTTAAGGAAAATAGAACGATAAGATAAATTTATGAAAATTTCAATTACGTATTTTCGCGTCATCCGACACCAACGTATTGAACTTACGTTAAAATATGAAAACAAAATTAATCGATTTTTGCACGTGGTTAATTAAATTCGTACAAGTTTATTTTTTCTCGAGGTTATGGTAAGAAATGTTAAAAAAAAAAAAAAACAAGTAATTAATAACGAGTCGAAAATATTGTAATTTTAGAAAATAATAATAATTAATTAACAGAGATACCAGTCACAACAAATTTTACATATTTACAAAGATAATATATGAAATATCTTGTGTGCATAATATATAACAAATATCAAAATTAATCTCTCACTTTGAAATACTTATAGAGACACTTAATTTAATATTAAACTAATCAAAATTATTATAGCGTTTTATACTTTTATCCAAATTTATTTGTTCGTGACAAGTTATGAAAAAAAAAAAGAAGAAAAAAAAATAAACGAATACTTGTTTTATTCGAATCAATCAATTGAAACTGCTTTTGTTTAATTGTATCGTTAATTACACAATTGGGGAAAAAAAAAACTCTAGAATGATCATCAATGGTTACAATAAAATGGAAAAGCTTGATTGTTACGAGCTTTTTCGTTGATTCACGTTAATCTCAATGTGGGATGAAACGAAAGTGTCCCAATGGCGCAATGAAAGAAAATTTTTTCGAATGGAAGTTCTTTCGTTTCTCCGAAATAAATGTGTTAGTATATATATATATATGTGTATGTGTGAGAGAAAGAGATAACCGAAGGGATCTTTTTCATGGATTTACACGTGTATGCGAACGCATGGGAGGGACTCAACGTTACGTCTATAGAAATTACCTCTTTCCCTTTAACCCCCCCTTCTCATTTTCTCCCTCGTAAATTGCGATTGGTGATAAAAATCAGGAAGCTTGCCACGATCTTAGGATACTTTTATTTTTCTGTCTCTTTCTTTTCTTTCGAACAAGAAGCAAATAGCAGCATGAAGATTCTATTTCCAAGATATCGAAAAAAAAGTAAAGATAAGAATATGATAAAGAGGTACTCTGATGTTATTCTACATTTCGTACGATTTTCGCAAACGTCAAATCATGCTTTAAAAATTCTGAAACACTTTGACGCACTTTTCTTAGTGCAAAAACCCTTTCGTCGTGATACTACTTCAAACTTACCCTTAACCTCTCTCTCTCTCTCTCTCTCATTTACGAAAAGAGTTTTCGTAAAACGAATGGACAGTTTATCCCTTTTGGTGAATCTGAAAATACGAGCTGGGGTAGTAGGAGATTTTGAAAAGCTTTGCTCACGTGGCCCAGGATAATTTCGGTCGTTATCGCGATGCTCCAAGCTGGGACATTTACAGAAAAAGATAGAAAGAAAAAAATAGAAAGAGAGAGGGAATGAAAAAAAAAAAAATAAGAAAGAAAGAAAGAAAGAAAGAAAGGCCTGGGGAAAGATGGAAAGATAGAGGAAGATGTAAAAAAAAAAAGAAAGAAAGAAAAAAAAATACAGCCGGAGGAAAGAAAAACGCTTTGCTCGTTCACGTAGATGAAGTGAAACTCCATTCGCGGATGTAGAAAAGCAGTACTCTTGTTGCTCTCTTTGCTGCCGAGATGCGTTTCAACGTAAAAGAATGATGATAAAGAGATTTTTTGAACAACCTCCTGATCGTTTATGCAACGAGCAAGACGACGAGAAGGATGACGAGGAAGATGACGACAACGTTCGAGCTTGTTTCTCATTGTTCTCTCAACCTATCTATCTTTGTTTATCTTTCTCTTGATTTTTCTCTCATTGTCTTTTTACTCGTAGGTCAAATCTTTCGCAACGAGTCTAATTTTAGGTAAAGCATGGTCTAGCTTTAGGTTTTAGATTCACATAAATGTAATTCTAGTTGCGTGTTTCTCGTATAACCGGTATTATATATATATATATATCGTTACGATTCTAGGAAACTAGGTTATGCTAGCAAAAGCTGAACGATTGTTTACCAAAATTAGGGAAACCAAAGTTTCACCTGGCGCGCAGTTATTTTGCACGGAGAACCAACGACGCGGTTGGTTACAACGTATGTATGGTATGGTATGGTATGGTATGGTATGGTATGGATTGATGTTTGTATGAATGTGTTTATGTGTTATACCTTGTTCGTTACCTCCTCGTCGTCGTATACAATATCCTACTGCTCGGCGTTGATTAGCCGAATGGATTTTTTCATTATGCACGAACGAACGAGCCTTGGTAACAACATTATTAGAGTTATCGTTTCGTTTGCATTTTATTACGCTCTAGTGATTTTATTTTAAACGAGTTACTGAAAACTTTCAAAAGCTCTGTGTGTGTGTGTGGTTCTATCCGCGAACGTTTACGGTAGATGGAACCTCTAATAAAATAACTATTATTATTATTTTGTCAAATAACAACAATGTGTTATTGTATTAACGTACACATTTTTTACGTTATGTTATTTGCAATTATTTTTTTGTGTATTCTCCTATTATCAATGATAGTTCTCATTTTTATTGAATATATATTAAATGGTCTACAAAAGTTCGTGCCGATTAATAAACAAATGGGTGTTTGAAATAATTAAGTTGTAAGTTAACATTTTATTATCTATTTTACAAGTTTGTAATGTTTTTTCTTCCAGACATCCATTTAAATATATATTCGATTAATGTATTTAACCTTTTCGTTATTAGTTACTGATATAAAAATCTTGTATGAAAAGCCGACCTATATAAGGGTTGTATCAAAGCAACGATACGTATATACGAGCAAATTTATATGAAATGATACTTGTATCAAAGCATGTTTCGTAATCAAAAGGTTAATATACCTACCAATATTTTTCTTTAAATCTACACGTACTTTCTGTATAATTCAAAAATGATATTAGATATAATTAGAATTAGGTTAAACACAAAATTCAATGAATTTTTAATATTTATTAATGAAAAATTAAGAAAAATTATCTTGCGAATATGAAAAACTAATATTAGGATATAAATATTCGAGTGATGTTTGATTTCATATATTAAAATGTTCGTTAAATTAATTTCCAATCATAAACACATACGTAATTATATATATAGAAAAATCTACTTTTATTATATAATATATTATATTTTAATAAAATATATCTTAACACACATACAATTCAATTCTCAAGTGTATTTTTTCTAGTACGTACTGTATAATCAAGATAATAAATATTTCATACAAACTAGAATAATAATTTTCTCTAATATTTACGGTGTTAAAGGGCCTATTATATTTTATCACTTTTATCTTTCTTTTTTTTGAAGACAAAAAATGGCAGTGAAAGAACTATTTAAAGCAGATTTTGTGCAAATATCATATTGTTATCTCTCTCTTTCTCTTTCTCTCACACATTTTCTCATTGTAGTCAGAGATCGGACGCATTTTGCATCACCGACACAAAAGCTGGGGGTCAGTTTAGTTTTCCAAAAGGGTTGACGAGTCGTAAAGTTGCCAATGTTCGCGCGCACAACTCTTTTTCTCATTCGAGCTTTATACCAACAACTTGTATACATATACATACATACATACATACATATATACGTATATATAATGCATACACAAGTATGTACATATACACTACGGCTGGTTCTTTCTTTCTCTCTTTTTCTTTCTTTATTTCTTTCTTTCTTTCTTTCTTTCTTTCTCGTTCTCGCTTTGTGAGGCGTTTTTATTTACAAAGGAACGATGCAGACGGCTAGGCGCCTATGCTCTACAACCGCAGACGCCACTGTCGTAACACCGTAAATCGCCAAAGCGTACCTTGTCCTTCGTGAATTCCTTCCCCCATCCTTTCAACCTACCTTTTTTTTCTACAAGCCCCATCCTTTATTATTTTTATTCCCCATTTCTTTATTTATTTCTTTCGTTATTTATGTAATTTTTGTTAATTCTTATCTCGTTGATATTATTCGAGAGATACGTAAATTAAAATTATAATTAAGTTAAATTATATTTGTTATTTATATAAAGGTGAGAGAGATATAAGTATGATATATTTTATGTTGTAAAGTAAAATGTTTCACGAGTTTTGTGTGTGAACACCTTTTTTTAGATCTCCCGGAATTCAATTACTGAATATCGTTAATTGGAAAAAATGAAAGAAATTATTATGATTATTTTGATATGCTTTTATTATGTTATATTCTTGTCCATTCGAGATGAGTATTTTTTAAATTTTCCAAATATTCGTTTTATATTTACGTACTCGATATTAGTTTGTTTTTTGTTTACATTGAATATTTGTATGTTTTACATTTATTCTTATTCTTTTTATTTTATGGTTTAACAAATAAATGTCTTGCAGGAATCGAACATTCAATTCTCGTATGATAGAATTAGTTTTGCAATAATAAATAAATAATTAGAAAACAATATTTCGATTAGAAATAATTATTTTTTACAAATGAAAGATAATTAATCATATTTTTGAATTTGTGTGTCCAGTTCCTTTAAATACTTTTAAATTACAAATGTATATTAATAAATTATTATTAAAAAACTATTGAATAATTTGTGTATTCGCAGGATTTTCTGGTAATTCACAAATATAAGTTATTAACATTTACATTTAATATATAGAACTAAATTTTACGAATACTTTTGCATTCTATTATATTTTCATATGAGAATGTGAAATATTTAATTTTAAATTTACATAACTTTATATTAATCTTTATCTTCGAATATAAAATTCCGAATCACTTTTAATCGAATAATTCGCAGCATATTTTTCTAATTAAACTTTCACCCAAAGTATTTCAGTAATTCGTTGGTCTTGATTTTTTTTGGCGATACACTTTCATATACATTGATGTAACATAAATTGAAAGAATTATGTTCCACTTAACTCGAAGTCACTAAACTACATTTATTTTACTTAACCCTATACAAAGGATCACGTAAATGCGAGTACGAGTGTGAATATTAATACTAGCAATGACTTTTATACGATTGTTTGCTATTTAAAGACTTGTCTAGAAATTTAAATTGACCTATTTTTTTTTGTTTATATCTGTTTTCTTAAAAACTTGTGCAAAAAATATTTTAAATATAAACCCAAGACGTGTTATGACCATTCTCTTAAAGTATAATAAAATAATAAAACAAAATATTTCAAATGAAGAATATTTTGTATAAAATGAACGAACGAAACACACACACACACAAAAAAAAACAAAAAATGAAAGATAAAATAAAAATTAGGCGAACAAAATTTTCCCGTATATTCTTAACCGTTTAAAACGTAACGCGATCACGTCATTTTCATTTAAATTTTAGGCAATATATATTTTTGAACAATATTCTGTGTTGGGTGATTGACGGGATCGAATTTATCGACATGTGTTAAAACAAACATTAACGCGTTATTTTTGTAAAACATTTTTTTACTGGCTCCCGTCAATTCTCTTCGTATTACATTTTTTGCTTTATTATAATGAACAAAAAAGAAAGAAACAGTATTAAATAGAAATAAATAAATATATCAAAGTGTATAAAAAAAAAAAAAAGTAAAGAATTTTTCTTATAACATTCGCGCATACTTTACAAATACTAGCTGAAAAAAGTAAAAAAAAAAAAAAGAAAAAAAGAGACATCGTTTCGAATTCGTAAAACGTAGAAAGGGGAGAACGGAAGTTTAAAAAGGGGGTAGTTTCGAACGTATCTTAACATTTTTCCTCGAGCATGTTTCATCTTCCGAAACGAAACGACTATTTCAAATCCGACATGTAGATATTTGCTATGCATGCATACATACATGCATACATGCATGCATGCATGCATGCATTCACGATCAAAATCGACTTTAGAACTTTCACTAACTTCGATAACAGTACTCTTATCGTTAATAGTACTGTTCACGTTTTCAAATTTAACCAAAGTAGAATAAGTTTAATCGAATATCTATCTGTTGTATAGATAAAAAAAATGCAAAAAGAATTTAAAAAAATTAAAAATCCTATATATACGAAATACAAAGTATACGATTACATACTTCAATAATACACTGTTAT
>JACGWG010000023.1:2295845-2308676 GCA_023678865.1 Polistes exclamans | reverse complement strand
TAACCCATAGAAATCTATCTATAATTTCTTTCATCTTCAAAAATTGACGTGGTAGAACGGTAACGTTTGCTGGTACAGAAAACAAGAAGAGAGGTTAGCTAGCTTGCTAGCTTGCTAGCTAGCCAACCAGGCCAAATGCTTTCTTCTTGACACGAAGGATTTTTCAAACTGACATAACGTCGATAATTTTTCTCCCTCGACGGACGAGTGGTCTCTTCGAAGTTCCTCTCTTTTAGAAACTATTACTAGCATCCCCTTGATATGCGTGTCAAAATTATCCTTGTCTATTCTTTTTTCCAACCACTATACAATACATCTACCTGTTTACCAAGATATTCTATTTAAAAAAGGGGAAAAATATAGATAGGGAGAAATAGTTAATCATCGAATTGTTCAATTATCCCTAGATCGATACTTACCTATACGGGATTTTTTTAATTTATAATAGTGAAACATAAAAGGGTCTGTGTAAACGATGAAATATAAAATTATATTCGAACAATGTTAATGTTGCATCTTATTTTACAAAAATAATTCTAATGTGTATTAATCTATCCAAAATATTTATCTTTTCCAAATAATCTGTTAAAGTAAATTAATTTGAAGTATTATATAATGAAAAAAATTATATACGCGTTCGATAATTGAATCGTTTATTTTGAAAATAGTATATAAGTAAATATACATTATTTTAATTAAATTAGCTTATATAAAAGTAATGTATATAATTAAATTAAATATCGATAAATTAATAATAACATTGTCAAATTTGACATAATTAATAAATATTTTTCAATTAACTAATATGCAAACCTTTAATTTTCTCGAAACAACGGAAAATAAACTTACAACACTATCAAAATAAATCATTCAATTATTAAATATAAATCGATCAACGTTCAATAAGATCGAAATAACGTTTTAAATTCTTACCCTGTCCATTTTCCTTGCAACACACTTATCAATAATTTTATTTTTGAACGTGATAAACAACTAATTGATTATATATAATTTTATAATATAAAATAAATAAATAAAATGAAACGTCAGAGACTTAACCTTCCATTTTTACAATATTATCGACGTATCTATTTTTTATCTGTTTTTTTGTTTTTCTCATTTCCTTTTTCTCGTTAAATGCAATTCTAAGAAAATGTAGAAAAACACCGAGTTGAAATTAGTTCATATTCTTGTTCATGATATCTTACTTCTCCAGGTATTTTTTGTTTCCAACGATCTTAGCTGGCTCAAACTATGATCGGACTCGAGTACTATTCTTTCTCATTCTCTTTCGAATGCCTCTCTCGTAGCTGCTGGATGTTATTTCAGACATCCTTTTCGCTTGCGAACGCGTGAAGCTCCCACGTATCATCCTCTCGGGTTAGAATGTGATACACGGAACGAAATAAGAGAGAGAAAAGGAAAGACAGAATGAGAAAGAGAGAGGGAAAGAGTGAAAGAGTGAAAGAGTGAAAGAGAGAAAGGATCCAACATCCTGGTTGATGGCATAGCACCTAACAGGAAGTAGCCATATAACCACGCTGAGAACAAAAGCAAGTACCAGTAGAACGTTCCTCTTCCGGTTAAATTGGAAACTTCAAAAACCTTTGAACTTTTTAATATAAATTTGATTCTTTCATTTTCTTTTTTTCCCTCTTTTTTTTTTTTTTTTTTTCAAATTATCCTATCCGTTTCTATACCTTTTTAATACAACTAATGTAAAATGATATATCGGTAGAATGTCTTCTAGTCTACAATTTCTCTATGACGTTATTTTCTTTGACTTTGAACATTGAATTTTTCTCTAAAAACGAGACGTATGAATTTTATAAAATTACTCGAATGACTTACGTGTAATTGTAAAATCAAATGATCGTTATTTAAATCGCGATAGAAAAGTTTGTTACTTTATTGAATTACGAATTCTTTTTGTGATTTATAATAAAATTTATTTCAATCAATTATTAATTTATATATATATCTTTGTAATGCTAATTAATTTATTGTAGATTAGTTTATTTTATCGTAACATACTTCATTGTTCATTTATTTTATATTTATATTATATTATTTATTTTATATTTATTTATTAGATTGTACAGGGTTAAATTACTTTTATTATTATTTTCAATAATCATAAATAAATTAATTTAACACACACACATACACACAATACATTTTCTAATCTAATAATGTATTATAAATCTGTGAAAAAAAAAAATCATTTTTAAATAATCGAAGCATCAAATTATTTTGATTAATTCTTACAATAAAATTATAATAAAATCAATTAATCATACAAATAATAACAGATTTTCTCGATATAATATTACGAATCTGTGTCCAAAAATAAAAATAAAATATAAAAAAAAAATAAAAACAAATTCGTATAAGAAAAATAAAAAGAAAATATTCATATGTCAAAGATAAAATTGTAAATTCAATAGCTTATATTAGAAAATAAGGTAACGCAAAGTTATGCGAGATCGAATTTCGATAGGTAGTTGCTAGTACGGTGATCGATCGAGCTTTTATTTGCCGTTAACTCGATGTTGAGGTGAATCGTTTATTGGAGTATCGTCCCTTGACGAAAAACGGGCATAGGTGAGGTGAAACGATCGTCAGAGGAGCTCGCGAAACCATGTAACATCGAGAGAAAAAGACTTTTTTTTATTTCTTTTTTTCACCCTTTCACCCTTTCACCCTCTCTCTCTCTATTTCTCACTCTAGCATCCTAGTCGTAGATTCGCATTCGTGTCTCTGTCGCATGATACAGTGTAGAACCGTGCTAGAGCCACTTGAAGTGATAATTTTTTGTTTTACCATGGCAGTAACACCCCGGAGCATTATACAAGCGACACGCTACCTCCGCAACCTGTTTGTTATATTAGACGAGGCAATTTGTTGCTTTCCCAGTGTTCCACCTTTGCTACAACAACGTCCACTAACACACCCCGGTATACACCCTCTGTTAACTTTTACCTATACTCAAGCAACAACGTTTGTAACGTTTCTCTTCGAAAACTTTCCCAAAATTTGACACTACAATTCTAACGTTTAATATTAGTTTCTATAAAATATTATTTTTTATTTCTTCAATTTTATATGTAAAAAGAAAAAATCAGAGCGAGATAGAAGTAGAATAAATTCGAATTTCATCGGAATTAGATTTGAAAAAGAAAAAATAAATAATACGAAACAGATTTGCGGTTAGCGAAATCGAATAATTTGAAATACGTCAATTTTGGTGAGAGTGAAGAAAAAAGCAAAAAGAAAGAAAGAAAAAAACATACGATTGTTTCGATTAGACGTCAGTCGTTTTTTTCGACAGGAATATCCCCCCTGCGTTTGTATTTGAAAAATATCGAAGCTAATCCTATAAGCTTCGACAGGAAAGTGAGTGTCGGATAACGGTTTAAATCGTGTATGCACGGCATGTAAAGGTTGCTTGTCTCTCTTCGATAATTATGTGGATTGAAATCCATAGAATAATCGTGGTGTTACTGCTGAGAGAGTAAGTGAGAGAGAGAAAGAGAGAGAGTGAGATGGGAGGAACCTTTATAGACCAGGAAGATTCAGCACGGAAGCAGATCGGCAACTATAATAAAGGAGGATGCGGTACGTGCCACGTAAATTCCGTTATATACCGTCATATGACGGAATATTCATTGCTCGGAGACTCGGTAAATGGTAAATTTGCTATCCCAAGCAGAGACTTGCTTGATCGGATGTATAGTACATAACATACGTTGAAGCAGTCGTCAGTATAGTATAGTTTTGAAATCTCAAGAGATAGATAAGGAGATATATTTAGATATACGTGAAGAGAAATTTGATTGATTGCGAAAAACATTAAGTTGTAAAGTTATAGAATATAAGAGATGGTAATTTGAGACATGTTTTCTTAATTTTAATGTGTTACTTAAAATATGATTTATGTTTTTATATACGTGGGTGTGAATTGAAGATTTTTTTGAGGGTGTCTAATATAGAAATAATTAATTTATTTTCGGTCAAAGTTCAAATATTTTAAATTAAAAAGTCGAGATGGTAATTTGAGATATATTTCCTAATTTTAATGTGTTACTTAAAATATGATTTATATTTTTATATACGTGGGTGTGAATTGAAAAATTTTTTGAGTGTATCCAATATAAAAATAATTAATTTGTTTTCGGTAAAAATTTAAATATTTTAATTTAAGAAGAAGAGATGATAATATTTGACATATTTTCTTAATTTTGATGAGTTACTTAAAATATGATTTATATACATTTCTTTTTATTTTTATTATATGGATGATTTTTTTTAATGAGAAATACAATTGCGAGGTATAAACATTTAACATCACTAATCGAATTTATCTAATTTTGTTTCCTAGACAATTAGTAAAGTTTATAAAGGAAAATCAAAATATTCTCTTGTTAATACCGTTTAAAGAAAATTGTCTCTTGTTTCTGTCCTCTTGTATAAACTTCCAAGCTTAGAAAGTTACGAAACCCAAAACAGGAATGACGGGTTCTTATCTCATTTAACGAAGGTCATCTTTTTAAGATAAATCATTTACCTGAGTGATTTAAAATCTGACGGTAAAGAAAAAAAAATAAATAAATCATACACAGTCAAAGAAGATGCACACCAGTGTTTTAGGAAGTTACGATACGTGATGTGTGCGTTTTCAACTAGTTTCTTTTTGTTATTTTTTCGAAAATTGATCTATTTTTCACAAATGTAAAAGAAAATTTTTGGTAACTATACAACATAAGGTAAAAATAAATCTCGAAGAATTTTCTAAACTGACATCGGTTGAAAGTTTGTACGGCACGTATACACGTACGTTCCTGACCCCATACTAAAGGTTTCTAAAGGGGGTAGAAAAGTATACAACAAAATTTCTCGTGCAATATACTGGCTATAGACTGGCACAATTTCATTTATGTACTTCACACAACGGAACATAGAAAGTAAATATCGTAGCATGGGAGTACTTCGACAAATGCACGTGCTTTCCGAAAACGCACGTGCTTTGGTGCTTTCCACGATTATAGTTAACACACCAGAATATCCAAAAGTATTGTGATAAATTCATATGTTCTTTTTTTTTTTTTCTGAACATTTTTCATCGCGAAATTCTAACAAAGGATACTAAATAAACGTGAAATATTTTATTCATTTTTTTTTTTGTCATTTGAGACATTTGTGTTACACGTGTTTAAAAGAATCGCGAAACAATGAATTGTGATAACAAACAATCTCATTTTTAATATAGAATAGCATCGGTTAAAAATATTTTTACCGATGAAAATCGATATCTCATATTTTCTATATTTATTTTTCTTTCTAATAAAAAAAAAAAAAACAAAACTCGTATTAACGTAACGAAAATGTGTTAAATAAAAATAATCTCACAATTAGATATTTATCGTGTACGATAATTCATAACGTTAAATTACATTAATCATTTATATAATATCACTTGAAAAAAATACAATAATAAATTATTTTTATTTTCTATATCGCGAATAATAATAATAATACCAGTTGAATTATATCCCTATACAAAGTCAAAGCATACAAATCATTATTTTCTTTGTGAACGTGTCACAACTCTCGTACATATACTTGGATCTTTATATTCTTCTCGCGATTTTAGATTTTATCCGCTAGACGATTACGTTAAGTTATTTTCATGCGAGAAGTATCTCGTCTCTCATTCTCTGAAACGACAAACGCATAGAGAAGATGTTTTAGGCACAAGATAAGCGTGTAACACACGACTAAAATATATATATATATATATATATATATACATACGCATGTACACACCATGTATGTATATATATTTTTTCCCCATTCTTTTCCGTTCTTCACAATGCTGTAAGCCCCCTTGTAGGTCTCATAGTAAACGAGGCATTAACATCATACTTTTTCGAGTACATAAAAGAATACACGTACATACGTTACATGTTGGTATATAACATACTATAATATAAGAGTATATAAATTCAAATATCTTACAAAGAGAGACACACGTTTAAAGATACGATCATACATAACTCAACAATTTAGTATTTTCCTAAGAGAATAAAGGATAATCATGATTTTTCTAAACCTTTTTTCATTGTCAACAAAACTTGTCTCTGATTTATGTCACGAAACATTATTATCTCGCATTAGATATATATATATATATATATATGTATATATTTTTCTGTCGGTAAAATAAAAATGAGATAAAATTTGAAATAATTCTTTGAAAGGAAATCAAATTTTCTAGACTTTTTCTTTACGATTATTAAATATTTTCTATAGAAAAATTTTAAAATTATTAGATTATCATTTTGCTACAAAAAAAAGGAATTTAAACACACATTGCATTGTCTAATTTATTAAATATTTTAATTGCTCGAGAAAGTCATATACACACGTAATTTCATTGAACGAATATTATTTGACCTACATATATGTGTTCCTTAAAATAATTTAAAATTTTCCCATACACACTGTGCATCGTATATAAAGTATAGAAATTTCATTATAAAGAATATTGTTATATATAATATAATCTTGTATAAAACATTATAAAACTTTTGATTGAACCAGTTTTTCTTTTTTGGTTCATAAGATTGCGTCAACCGCGTAAACTATTTTCCCATGAAATTTCTCGTGGATTAAAAGCGATAGGAATAAAGGGCGTTATGCTGATCGGTTTTCGGCAATCGGGATGTGTCAGTCACATCTTTTCATTTCGTGGATGTTTCGTTCGGTTAACGGACAGAAGCTTAATTAACCGCTCTTACGGCGTATATGGTATTACATTTAGTAGCGTATAACAATTATAACGAAGCGTTTAATCATTTTAAATTGAAATTTCAGTGGTATCTTGCACAGATCGACGAGAATATCTCATTCAAATTCGTATCGAATCGAACATCGAAAGAGGAGGATAGCAAAGGGAGGAATGAGTTAGGGAGAAAGGGTCAAACGGGGCGGGGGGGGGGGGGGGGGGAGGTTTGTAGATAGAGGATATTCATTTAAAATCATTCGCAATACGTTGCCATGATTTCGAGGAAATCTCGGCATAATTTGAGTTATCTCATTAAATTTCACGAAACCGTAATCACGCCGTTTTTGAACATGTATATTCATGAACGTATATATATATATATATATGTATGTATATTAATAGATGATTAGTTTATTAAAATTGTTGAAAGATACAAATAATTTCTTGTAATATGTCTACTTTAGTTTTACACACAAACACAGACGCGTTTATTGAAAATTATATATTCAATGATAAATAGATATATTATTATTAGAGGCAAAGTAATGGGGAAAATAAATAAATGGTCTTAATTAAAAAGTTATAACGAAAATATAAAATAACAAAAGGATTGATTTCTTTGTTCGATAGAAAAGAATTCGCACAAAAGAATTGATTGGCGGTTCGAATTATAATTTAATTTTCAAAATGTTGTTATATTGTTATGAATGTAGGATTGGCATCTTTAGATAAAATAATATTTATTATTTTACTATTTTGTTGTTGTCTTATTTAGTTTTCTTTTTCGAATCTATTGTATTCGTTTCTTACGCTTATATTTATTTTTGTTATAGAATATGCTGATGTAATTTAGCGAAAAATTCGAGACATCCTTTATATTTTAAAGTTTCACGTATGTATGTATGTATGTATTATACGTTCAAATTTGTTGAAAATAATTTTGATCAAATTAATACTAGTCTCTTTAATTCTGTTTAATACGAATACAATAATAAAAGTAGATAATGAATGTGAAATGCAAAAGATATACGAAAAGAAAAATATATTAGAAAATATTATAAATGTGTGTTTATGATTTTGATGTATTGAATGAATTTTATTAATTGACAATTTAATTGAATAAAAATTCATGTGAAATAAAAAAAGAAAAAAAAAAAATATCTTCCTATCTCGTAAATTTCGTAAAAATCAGAAGATTTTATTACCGCAAGATCTTCGTTTAAAATTATTCGCATTCGTTTGACAAAGCTAATACAGGATTTCACGATAAGGAAGTAAAAAAATGTTTGATGGTCTTTCCATAATGAGACGATAAAACTTTAATACACTTTCCTTTTATTATCCGAATCGAATAACCATACTTAAGAAAGTATTTTATATAGGATCAAAGTATCTCCGCTTAAACCGTACAGAAATTTTCGAAATTCTTGTACTGAAGCTTTGGCACACGAGTATTCCACGAGAGTTAAAGTGCATCTCGTTAAGTACGAGAAAGGTAACAATGGTGTATTCATACAATGGAACGATACAGAAGACAATTGTTAGAAGTATGCGAGGAAACGAGCCAAACATTTTTCAATTATACGAGTTTATTCTTTAACTATATTGACTTCTTTAGAAATATTTATTTCATTTTTAATATTCTCCCATATAAAATATGATTATATTTTCTCAATAATCAATCGAATTATATATCTTCTTTTTATTGTTTCAATGAAAATAATTAAATTAATTTATTAATGAGATCAAATATAGGTCAAATAAAATTCATATAAATTTATTTTAGATACATTTTTTACAAATTCATATTCAATATACGAATTTTGTATTAATTTTTAATCAATAAATTTTACGACAAATTAATATATATATATATATATTAATATATAATATATATATATATATATATATATATATATATATATATATATATATATTCTTAAAGGATGCCGTTTTTTATTCTTTTTTTTTTTGACAACAATAGAATAAATACGTAAGATCAAATTACGCGAATGCATTTCAATTTCTATTTCTACGTGGAAAATAATATTCCAAATATTTCGACGAATATAAATTCATCGTTAAGTGAATCTCATATTTGACTTGATTTGACCTTATATTACATGACATCATTAACACATGATAAAAATTTCGGTTCTGATATTTTCGGACATCCTGTTTATAAAATACGTACTCGTAAGCTCGGTATTTCAAAAGATTAAGCTTGGCGATTAGAGAAAAAAGTGAGAAAGTAAAGGAAAATATAAAAGGAAGAAGAAAAGTAAAAAAAGAAAAAAAAAACAAATATAGAATATAAAAGTGTATGTGTAAAATATATAAATATATTATGTATGTATTATAATATACTTACGTGTGTCTTACCTAAGTCAAAGAAAACTCCTGGAAAACATGGTTCAACTTTCGAATAATTATGTAGGATTATCGTAGTGTCGAACCAAGACGTTCTACGTTTGAGAATGAACATTCTAATGGTATAGTGGGTGGTATCCTTGATGTCGTTCTGAATCTGCCTTCTGGCCCTGTAGAATCGTAGTGAATTACGAGCACCAGAAATTCTTAAAGCTTCTCACGTAATGAGAGTCTCAGGGATCTAGGGAAGGGAAAGCTTCCAGTTTTGAAATTCATTAACGAACCCGTACCCCTTACCTTGCACACTCTTGTCCTTACTATCTACCTTCTCGTTTCACCTATCTCTCTCTCTCTCTCTCTTTCTTCTCTTCTTCTTTTTCCATCATTCTCTCTTTCATCGTCTCCGTCTTTTTCTATCTAATATGTTTTCTCACTTTCCTCTTCTATCACGTGTCCTCGTTTTTCATCTTGAAATTCTTTCCTTTTCTTTTTTTATTTTTGTTTTTTTTTTTTATACTCTTTTGCTTTGAACTGAATCGACCATTTCTTACTACACATCTATCTTTCTCTTTTATATATTATAGTTTTTTTTTTCTTCTCTTTTAATTTAGTTTGCGAATCATAGATATTTGTATTATCTAATGTATTTTAATTATATTATATACAATATTTTCTATCTATTTTTTTTTGCGATATAAATAATTTTAATATAAGATCAATCATAAAATCTATGTGTTTTTTTTTCTTCATATTATTTTATTTAATCGAATGTAACAAATTAGATTTATAATACGAAAATAAGTGACACATAGGGACATATAATTCTGAATAAATTTGATTTCTTATTTTATCGTATTGAAATAATGCCTGAAGTTATATACACATATATTTTGAAATATCCTGTATATAATAATAAAAAGCATTGTCGCATGGTATGACCCCATTGTAGGTCGGTCGTTCGTACGGAACCTTTGCACGAACGACCCGTATGTGGGTCACTAAAAAACAATATTGATACGAACACATCGATGAAGTAATATTAATAAATAATAAATTAAATGCTCTCTCTATATTATTATTATAAATGTATGAAATGTTTCTCTCACAATCAGATATCACTGTATTTAAAGTAGTTTATATTCTTACGTTTTATCCTTTTTTTTACTCTCTTCGAATCAGTTTTACTTTGTTTTTTTTTTTGTTTTATTTAATACGTTCTTTTTCTTTTACCTTTTCAATCATGTATCCTTTTCTTCTCGCTTTGAAATATGTTTTGTTTTATTTTTTCCTTTAACTTTATAAACTGGATTGATCATTTCTTATTATTATATATTTGTAATCTTTCTCTCTTTTATATTACAAATTAATTTCTATATAGTTTAAAGTAATATACATCAACACTTTCAAACGTGATCATTTTATTTCTTATAAATTTCGATTTAGTTGATTTCTTATTTAAATTTATATAAAAATGTATAGAAAAAGTGATAGTAAATTAATCATTCGTGATAATTGATATGTAATATGTTTTCTCTTATCTTTGTACATTACTTTCAAATTCATTTTATCGATAGTATTAAAATTGGATGATATTCTGTTATTTTCAGAGATTTTTCCTAGTATTGGAATTGAAATATATTTTCTTGGTAATTATAGACAAAAGTTATTCCCGTTAAAAGATAATAAATTCATTGTTATAGCTTCGTGAATAAAAATAATAATTATTCAGTGAAAAGAGTCATATATAGGAAATCAAGCTACGTGACTACCGGTCTCGTTAATTCGATTTTTTTTTTCAAATAAATCGAAGCGAACACCAACCAAGTTGCTTTTAGAAAATTTCAATAAATCCATAGGTTGATTTACTCCAAGCAATATAAATATTATCGGTTAGAAATTCAATAAATTCTTTAACCAGAACGGCATCTTCCATCCTATCCCCTCCACCCCCCATTTTCCGAGTTTTTTACTTGCAATACGTGCGAGAGTTCTCTCTCTCTCTCTTTTCGAATATAATTTAACTCTTTTCTTCTATCTTCTCTTCTATATCCACTTTCATTCTTTACTACTATCAATTCAGTTTTTTTTTTTTATCCGGACTCGTAACAAATATAAACCAGAATACGATTTTTATATATTTTTTTCTTTTACGATCGTAAAATCATATTCGATGATAAAATAAATAAATATGCGGAAGATAAAAAGCGAAAGTTCTTTGAGAAAGAAATAAATATCGTATTGTATTTGTATATATCTTCAACACTTTTTACATTACTTTTCTTTTCTTTTCTTTTCTTTTCCATTTGTTTGAAAGATACAAAAAAAAAAGAAGGAATCTCTCGAATCGTGGGAGTCTGGGGTTTGGGGTTGGGGTTGGGTGGGTGGTTGGTTTCTCCTCTTTTGCGAATCCCGAGTTAAACCGAGGATCGTAGCTAAAGTGACGCGTAGAAAAATCGATCGAGACAGTCTCTTTCTTCCCTCGGGAAGATCATAAACTTCTGCTGAGCTTTCCTTAACTTTTAACGCACCTCCTCAAACCATCTTTTTCCTTTTCCTTTTCCATTTCTTACGTTTCCACGAGTTCCATGACTTTTTTCTCTTCGTCCATCGCATGTTTTTTCAACAAACCTCAGCTAGGTGTTATCTACCCTCTTCTAACATCTTAACCTCGTCCCATAGGAATGCAATAGTTTGACGGAAGATGCTTTTGGGAAGCCAGAAAAGCTCTGAAATCCCTAATATTACACCACATTGCTTCCTTTTAACCTTATCTTGCTAAACGTTTCTAAATGGGCCTCGTCTAGTCTTCCTTTCACGTACGGTACGCGTAGATTAAGTAAGAACGAACGATACGTGCTAGGATAAGAGAAAGAGAGAGAGAGAGAAATTCAAAGCTTTGGATTCTGTTGGTGACACGTTGTCGTTGTTATTTCTAAGCGTTATTGAGCTAATTCTCACGTAGAAACGACGACGAGGGTACGAAAGGAAGGATAAATTCGTCAGAATGAGAAAGAGAGAATGACGAATAGAAAGATAATAATAATAATTGATCTATCAAAAAGTTTTATAAATACAATTTTAACTTTTATAGACGAATTATTTTTGTATCTATAATTATTAACAAATATTATTGTAATTATTTTGATATAGAATTGTTAAAATATTTCTAAATAACAATTTTACACTTTAGTTTGATCATGAGAGATAAGAAACTAATCATTTGTTAAAATTAAATATGTTAATTAGGCCAGTTAAAAAGAAGCAAAGTAGAATTTTTATAGGTTGCCAGTTAAAAATTTGATCGAAGGGTAATTAGATGACACTTAATCGAATAGTGCTAATATGTCATTGTATAACAATGCCTGGGTTAAGCAATTCTTCTTCCAGTTTTATTTTATTTAAATAATGATTTATATGAGTTTTTTGATCTAATTCGTCAAACGCAAACGGATAGAAATTATTCGTACACTGATCTGTGACATTATTATAAAAATAAATATAAAAATTGGAGATTAACAAAAACAAAATGGGATAAAGAAAGAAGAGAAGGGATAAGAGTTTTTACGGATTAAAAAATGAATACTAATATGTCATTGTATAACACAATGCCTGGGTAAAGCAATTCTTCTTCCAGTTCTATTTTATTTAAATAATTTTTTTGGTCTAATTCGTCA
>JACGWG010000023.1:2218873-2295835 GCA_023678865.1 Polistes exclamans | reverse complement strand
CATTATTGTAAAAATAAATATAAAAATTGTAGATTAACAAAAACAAACTGGGATAAAGAAAGAAGAGAAGGGATGAGGGTTTTTAAGGATTAAAAAATGAAACTATAGAGGTCGAGCATAACGTAGGGGTTTTGCTTGTGGATTTCTAACGAGCCGCGACCGTTTTCCTGGGCGTGGAACCGTAACGCAATAATTGTCGTTACCGACGTAGCACGTATTCGAACCACTGAACTTGTGGTTACACCCTACGCGAACGACAATAATTCCTAGCTAGTTGCGTGTACATCCAGTTACAAGCGTGTACGTACACGACTCGGGGGTTTCGCTCGATTTCTGCGATTATGCGGTTACCTTTCGCCGATCCGTTTTACGATAATCCTACCACCCCTTTCTACATATCACCCTCAGCCTACAACCTCCCTATCCCTTTAAAACCCCACCCCATACCTCATCCCATCCCATCTCATCCTCCACTCCACCTACTACCCCACCCAGCCCCCACCCCCCCACCTGTACGTCCACTCAGTATACACAAAACCGATGCGAATGTACATAGGATGTCGCGAATTTACTTCCCCGACCTAGCATTATGCGTTTCGATGAGGTATTAATCCGCATTCCTCGTAGAATTGTTGTGTAGTGAGATCCTTTAGTGCGATGGCGCGTTTCGAGGATCATTCGAGGATTTGTCGGCTATTCGTTTACACGTATTTAACCTTTTAATAAACACTTTGTTGGTAATATGAGGATTAAGTAATCCTATTTGGTTATAGTGTCTAAGTGTGAAATGTTAAAATGTACTTTTCCTTTGAGTTTTATGCACAAATCTATACCTCCACTTTTTTTCTCTTTACTGAGTGGTAACACTTAATTAAATAATTTT
This sequence comes from Polistes exclamans, assembly GCA_023678865.1. NCBI lineage: Eukaryota > Metazoa > Arthropoda > Insecta > Hymenoptera > Vespidae > Polistes > Polistes exclamans. The sequence goes on along the minus strand of JACGWG010000023.1, from coordinate 2,294,952 downwards.
AGTAATGTGTTAGTCTTATCGAATGAAATCAAATTGGAAAAGAAACAATTGTTCTTTAATTTTTATATTTATAAAAATTTAAATAGAAAGAGTAAAGAATTTTAATTAATTGAATTTTATTAATATTTTTTTTCTATTTAAACGTGTGTGTTTGTTATAATTTTTAAATCAATAATAATTATTTATCTTTTTCTTTCCATTTTTAATTACAAAATGATATAATTTGATATAAAATTATTTTACTTATATGTAAAGAGATAGTAAATATTTATAATACGCGAATGAAATATGACATTTATATTTGTATTTATGATGAATCTGTAAAAGAACCGATCTGTTAAGTGTGTTAAATAAATGTCAAAGAAAATATAGGTCAAACGAAAAGTCAAGTATAAAAAGAGAAAACGTTAGTGAACTTTAACCGGTCAAGCGTAACACAAGCGTCACGGGAACAGCTCGGATTTCTTAGACCCCTACGGTGATATATATGCAAGAAAAGGGACGTTAAGAATAGTTTGTATGCGTTTCATATGTATGTGTATGTAATCGTACAGAAGTGATGACGTAAATGCGTGGAAAAAGAATAAAGAAAGATGAAGTAAACGAGAGAGAGAGAGAGAGAGAGAGAGAGAGAAAGAAAAAGAAAAAGAAAAAGAGGAATGTCATTTTATGATCCCCGTAATGAAGAAATCCAGAACGTATGAAGACCGGTATTTCCAAGTTTTCCAGCCACGTAGACCCGCCGCCGGCTTTCTCCCATTTACGAAATCGTCCTTTTTTTCTGTTTTCATCGCAGCAATAGCAGTAGCAGCATCAGAAGTAGAAGCAGAAGTAGAATCAGAATCAGAAGCATTTCTTTTCTCTTTCTTCTATCCTTTTCTCATCTCTTTTACCTCTTTCTTTCACTTTCAACTCATTCCTCTTCTATGGGAAACACTATACATGAGAGAAAAACGGATAAAGTAAACAGAAGCTTGCCCTCTTATATGTACACAGTACACTTACAGATAGAAATTATTTCTTCTTTTTCTATCTTTCTTCAACATATCGATGCTATACTTTTCCTTTTTTTTTATCTCTCTCTCTCTTTTTGTCACTGCACCCAGGTATCACACAAAAGAGTTGAATTCGGTCAACTTGTATATCAAATCCGAACAATTCTTTATCTATTAAATCTTATAACGAATCATAAACCTTCTGTTAGAAAAAGAAATATTAATGAATGAATTACGTGTAGATAATTTCTGGGAATATTCATTCATGGTTTTTTACTTTATAGAAAAAGAAACAGAGAAAGAGAAATAATTATTTAGTATTTCTCTCGTCCAAAAATTACAATTTTTAATGATAAAATTTAACAGGGAACTTGGACATGAAAGAAGTAGAACTTAGTTTGATTTAGTTGGACGTTTCGTCCCTTTATTGGGACTTCTTCAGCAACTTAATCTTTACAGTTCAGAGTCTTTTTTCATTGAGTAGACATACATTTTTCTTTTTATTAATATTCAAAACACAAAACATCTAAACTTCGTTAAATTAGTAAAATAAATAAAACAGTTTTGTTGAGGACTTTAAATAATAACGATTAATTTAACGAAGTTTAGATGTTTTGTGTTTTGAATATTAATAAAAAGAAAAATGTATGTCTACTCAATGAAAAAAGACTCTGAACTGTAAAGATTAAGTTGCTGAAGAAGTCCCAATAAAGGGACGAAACGTCCAACTAAATCAAACTAAGTTCTACTTCTTTCATGTCCAAGTTCCCTGTTAAATTTGATCATTAGAAATAATTATAATTATGAAAATAAAATGAAATCTTGTAAATTAAAAGATAAAGAACAGATTTCGAAAAGTGTATTTGGAATATCTTGGAATTGAACTATCGAAGCAATCGTTACGAATTTTTGTTCGGATAAAATTGCGCGTGTCTAGCGAAACGTTACTACCTTTCCTTACGTTATTTCTTGTATGTCGAAATATAAGCGAACAAGTTTCGCAATGGGGGAAAAGAGATAAGGAAAAGAGATATAAGGGGAACTTGTTCGACGTGTCAGAGCACCATTCTCGCAGCTTGTACCAAGGATTCCGGAAGGATCGATTTGTCTTCAAACGATATATATATATATATATATATATATATACGACCTCCACAGTTATAATGGGAAATGAAATTTTTTCCTTCCCTCCACCTTTAACCCCTCTTAACATCACCTAACTCCCACCCATTTTCTCTTTCACAGAACTTATAGACACTTTTCTACCGATGGTATTGAATACCCAGATGTTTTATTTTAATCTCATTTTAAATTATAGGTTTTTATATATTTGATAACGTTGAAAAACGTAAAACACATATTTTATGAAATAATTCGAACGTTATTAAAAATGAAGATTTTATGTTAATTGGAAAAACAAATAAAAAAAGAAAAATAAATATAATATATTTTTATTTTATTTTATAATAGTAAGGATAAGTCATATGGGTAAATTTTTCTTTAGAAAAGTGCAAAATTTAGATGAAATTTCGTATCTGAAATAAACTGAATTTTTTTTGAAAGGAATAATAATTAATTTCGGTAATTGTTTCATAAAATGTCAATTGTAGAATATTAAAGTCATTTCTAAGGTAGTGAAATTAATTAGTGTCGAATTTTCTTGAATAATTAATGAAGTTTGCTATACGTCATTGTTTGGCCGACTAGAAATAGAACTTTCAACAATCGTTTTTGTATTATTTCTATAATTTCTAATTAATAATTAAGTTACAATATGTCATTTTCCGCGTACGCGAATTCTCAAATCATTTCTATAATTCATAAAACAATTATTTATTTTTCGATTGTTATGTACAGAAAGAGAAAAACAAAATAATATCTGTTGCCTAGATAATCTGCATCGAAATGCAGATAATTTATATTTATCTAACCTGCATTTGGATGTATATAGATTATCCAGGTAAACAGAAAAATGAAACAATTTTCTGACAACATTTTAATGGATCATCCTAGTTAATCTGAACATTACCGAGATAATCTGTAGAATAACTGATTTCTGCACTTTAGCGGTAACATATACATAAGAGAACAAAATAAGAGGACGAGGAATTTGCGAATGAGGAAAAGTATCTCGAGATTAAATAAATGTAAATAAGGATGACAAAAATAATTGTGTTTTTTTTTTTCGTGCTCACAGTTATTGTCATTTTAATTTACTGAACGAAATATATATTATATGTTAAATATTATATATTATATTAATTTAACTTAATATTGAATTATTATTATTAATTTTTAATTGGAGAGTGAAATGTTAAACGATTTTAAATATATCTAGTTTTTTTTTTTAGAAATTAATATAATTCAGCTTTAAAGTTTAATTTTTTTTTTTAAATAAATTATTTTAAAGTAAATATATTCGGGATAAATTAAATATATATATATTATAAATTAATTACGTTATAATGTCAAGAATTGATTTCTCAAAGATAATTGAAATAATATAACGAATAGAACGAAATTGTTCGTGATAATAAGTATAATATTGAAAAATGTTCTCTCTATATTTATATTTAATCATTACCTCCCTATATATATATATATCTTTTTTTCTCTTTCTCTCTCTCGTTCTTTTAATTATCCGCAAAATTGCGAAAGTGTAAAATATGCAATATACTTTTTCGACTAATACAATATTAAACGGTAAAAATATATTTTACAGCTTATTATTGAAGAGTATACTTATACATTCGAACCTGTTAAAATATTGATGTATATAATACAATATATATATATATATACATCCTTTTACGTAGTTATTTATACATTCAACATTTTTTATCATCTACAATTTTATAGAAACACTGATCGAGCAAAAACTTTCTATACGTAACGTTACGTAACGTTAATTGCTCGTGTATTCGAAGTAAAACATCTCTCTCTCTTTCTCTCTTTCTCACGATGATACGCTTCGGTTGAGATTAGATTTCCAAATCCATTTTTAAGCGACGCCTCGTGTCATCAAATAATCATTAGATCGGAATAAGGACATAGAACGTTGCACTCTTGTACACCACCACAACGCGTTGTACGTCCTATTGAAGTAGTTTTAAAGCCGATAGAATCGTCTAGAATATCCAACAAATTCTCGTGAGAGAATAACGTTCTTGTCTAATAAAGATCGTTGTAGATTCTACTGGAAAGCTATTCTTCCATACACTTATATAATTTATGTTCAGTCACGTTACTTTGAGTTATTGCTCGTCAAATCAATTTTTAATGGAGGGGGGGCAAGAAAAAGAAAGTAAAAACTACGTTCGAGAAAAGTACGTTTTATTTTACAATACTTTCATGCACCCCTATTGATGTCTCTTTTCTTCTTTTTTTTTTAATAAAATAATACATAATAAATTCGAAAAAAAAGAAAGAAAAAGATAATTTAGTAATTTATCACATTACATACAAAAATATAAAAATGCAATATTATTTTAAACTTTTACTTTAACTTATGTGTATAAACGTTATATATAAATATTCATATGTGTACGTGTTCCTGTAATTAAAACGACTCGAGTTGGATGTACGAGGGTAAAAGATACGCATTCGTTTCTTTATCATTAGTGGTACACCATTCATGACAATGGCAAACATGTAAGGGATGGAAAAAGGTAGAACGAAAGAGAAAGTAATAAAAAAAAGTAAAAGAAAAAGAAAGAAAAAGAAAGAGAAAGTGGGGGAGAGAGAAAGAAAAGTTAAAGGTGGTGAGAGAATATTTGAAAAAGGATGTGCGGTAATCTTGCACGACGTTTAATCACGTTAATGGACAAAAAGCCTTATCACGAGGCATGCAAAGCACCGAGAGTCCGCCATCTGAAACTTAACTTCCGTTCTATCAGTTGCTGTCTAGCCGTCACGCGACAAAACGTACAGTGGATGTGAGACACGTGTCGCGTGACTAACGTGTACTTACCTCGTTATGAGTTCCGATGTCACGGTGTACGCATTATATTAATTAAAATTGAATTAGGCTGATTGCATTTCTTCCTACCCCCATTTTCTTCCTCACCTTTACCATACCAATCCCCATCTAAAATCCCATTTATCTGTCATTTATTTTCTTTCTCTTTTATACACTTACACATATCTTTTTTTCCTTAACGTTATCATACGTAAGTGTGTTAGTTTTGTATAGTAATCAAGTCTAATTTTGAAATCTTCGTTCGTTTAACACGCAAACATGGGCTCACGTTTGATTTGGCTTTTTTTTTTTTGTCATTTTTCTTTTTCTTTTTTCTACGTTGATCATAGAGAAATCGAAGGATCGCATGAAAAGACCCATCTAGACACGATGTTATTATTCATTTTTATCTTACATCAACTTCAAATTGATTACAACTCTGACTAAGTGACTATACCTATTTCATTCATCTTTCTTTTATTATCTGTGATGTTTATTGGAATTTGGATAATCGTTGGATAGTTTTGTTACGATTTATTAATAGGCAAGTCAATAAGAGGAAAACTAGAATTTTTTGGGATGTCAAAGGGGAACTTTGATATTAATGGTAATTTGACGACGCTGGATCGAATGGTGCTAATTTTTTTTGCAATTAGATGACGCTTTTCCGAGAAAAAGCCCTGGCGGTTTTAGGGAAAGCTAGCAATCCCTGACGGTTGTTAGAATATATATTATATATAGTTATTTGTTACTATATTGAAGAATAATATATTTTTATATATTTATTAAAAAATAAAATGTTAACTGTAATTCAAGTAATAAATCTTTTTTTTATTTGGGCCAGATGGTAAATTATTTTTTGTTTCAAATGTTTTTGTAATAATTTTAATTTTCTTTTCTGTACATAATTAAAAATAAAGAAATGTAAAAAGAATTTGTATAACTAGAGGCAAGAAAAATTTATAAAAAAAAAATAATTCCCCTTAAGAAGAATAGAACCTTAATAACCGGACGCGTGAAGCAGAGACGATACTACTTAGGTTAGTAGATAGAGAGAAAAATAATTGGAATAATTAATATTGTCTTCAAAATGAAATTCAAATATTTTATCCTGAAAAATATCTCATTTTCCATAATCGAACACGAATCTCAAACTATCCTAATTTAATTTTCATTATTTTTATTAACAAAATGAAAATAGAACGTGCAAATATTTTAGGAGATAAAATTAATTGATATTTCAAGAATATTATAAATCAATTTTGTAATCTACAAATTTAATATATACATATATTAATTCTCATTAACATTCAAACCCATTTCTATTAATCGCTATAAGAACAAAAAGAAAAAAGTAAAATTGAATCACAATTATAATAAGATATAGGATCTCAAAAATCATTAGATATTAGTCAACTCTACTTCAGGGGAATAAGGTTTTAACGATCAAACCTTGAGATGTTATCGCATCCTAATCCACAGAATGTGCCTCGAATGAATATTCTCGTTTAAACTAACTATGTTCCTCTAGCCAAGTAAAAGAGAAAGAGAGATAGAAAGACAGAGAGAGAGAGAGAATCGCGAAACGCGCTTTTGGAGAAGACGCTCTTGGGGAAAGCTCGAATAACGTGGTTTGAAGTCGACTAGTATAGTAAGTTGTGACTAGACGCGTAGGTACTTCGGTGAAAATCTTCGAAGCAAATCACTAGCATCACACCGAAGGCTACCAAACTTAGGAGTCTTCGTCCTACCTTACTCTCTGGTATAACCGTCTAATGTCCATTATTAAGTTAACCGATCCGCGTTATTGTTCAGTGCTCGACCCTGCTAATACCCACTTATCCTGCTAGGAAGAGAACCGAGAAACGGAAAGTACAGAGACAAAGAGAAAGAGAGAAATATAGGTTAGCTAAAATGTGTAAAAGAGAGAGATAGAGATAGAGAGAGAGAGAGAGAAAATGGAAGAGAGGAAGGAGGAGGAGGAGTCTTCGCGGTGTCTCTGCTTTCAGGAACACTGCGGTGAAGCTTCGGTGAGCTTACCGGACCGAGGGAATAGAAACTAGGACGCACGCTCGATCCCTAGTGGTTTCCCATGATTTTCGTGAACGAACACGCGCCTGGCTCACACGCCAAGGATAGTAGAAATTATAAAATTACCCTCCTTCTCTCTCTCTCTCTCTCTCTTTCCCCACCTATACCTATCCCCTTTACCACCCCCTAACACTTCTCCAACGGGTTCGGGGCAAACTACTTCAACCGAGTGTTTTGAACTGCTTCCGTATCATGGACGATACTAATAAGCGAAAATAAACTATACGGAAATATATATCGCGGTTTATACGCTAGAATTCAAATGATTGTTATCCTTTTGGTAAGAATCAACTATAATACTCTCTCTCTCTCTTTCTTTATTCGTTCTTAATGTTTCTTGATGAGTTTATTCAAGAAAACTATTTTATTCGATCCTTTTTATCGAATGTTTCAATTTGGATTCTTCGATAGCATAGAAAAGTCCTTGGAGTATTTTTTAAGTCAATCAGAACCACACACACACACACACACACACAAGTCCCCTTCCTCTCTCTCTCTGTCTATCTTTTGGAGACAATTTCGAAGAAGATCGCACGTACTATTATCCCGATCACGTACTACGATGCTTCTGACGCATGCAAAGGAACGACCTTGGTGTGTATACGATGTTGAAAGAGCTTAGGGGTGCCAATACTGGGCTGCCTTCGTTCGTTCGTTCGTTCGTTCGTTCATTCGTTCGTTCATTCGAATGGGTACTACCCGCTTCGAAAAGCTCCCAGGGGTCGTGTAAAGCAACGTTCCAACGTTGCAGAAGCACAAATGACCGTCCGGATACCTACAGTCTAGTCGATCGATGGAACCTAGACAGGATTTGTGGTTCTCGTCCTTGTCGCATTCATGTTACTATACACATTGGACAAATTGAAAATAAGCTCGGCAACTTTGCTACTATAAAATCCTTTACTATCCTCTTCCCACCCCCTTCCCAGCCCCACTGGTCCATTGCCATCGTATCTACACCTTCCATTCATTCATCCCCCCTCCTACTACCCACCCCCCTTTTTTTTTCTTTTTTTTATAACGTTTTTATACCCGATCCCAAAGACGAACCTATTGTTTCCTTTTCTTTTATTCCTTTTTTTCTTTTTTTCTTTCGTTTTTTCTTTCAACTCTTGTGAGAATCATCAAAGTAACGGAGTTTCCTTGGACTATCCTAGCAAGGAGGATTTTCTTCGTTCATCGAGAATTGCTTTATCGACTACTTACAACGCAATCGCTTTCAAGGGAAAACCGTTTCGCGGTGTGGCGGCATTCGTGAAAGCTCTCGATGCAATAAATATAATCATAAAAGCTCCATCGTAAAATCCAACGTTCCTAACATTTTCCATATACATGTGTGTATATATATATATTGTGTATATAGGTACATGCATATACCACATAGATAAATGTCTGAGTCTATTGGCACGTACTATGAGAAGATACAACGAGAATAAGCCTAACGGGAAGCTTTTTCCGAGCTTACACGATCCTACTACGGTTTTCGAAATATATATAACGTTGACTATTTTACCATCGTTTAAGCATTTTAACACGTAGAACAAAAGGAGGGGGATCATAAAAATTTCTACTCCTACATTTTCACTTATTCTCTAGCTATGTTTCTTGATTTTGTTTTTCTTCGATTATTATTATTATTATTATTATTTTTCTCCTAGTTTCGTTGATTTGATTTACACGATTTTATTTCATTTTCCAATCAATTATTAATAAGTTTTTTTTCTATTTATGTTAAAATATGGATTCATATAATCCAGATTAAATGATTTTTATTAATATCGCAATACGTAGAAACAATGCACTATATGTTCATCCATTTTGTTTATCCACTGCATATACCATTTCAGTTTTCCCATCATAATGGTTAATTAATGGTTGCGATGTCATCGATGCATTTTCGGCGTTTACAGTTTGGGGTTCGTTCTATGCAATTTTGTGTTTGTATGGTAGTATGTAATTCGAGTATCATGGGGTGTTTCCATCTATTCAATTGTACCCCAATAATGGTCTGCATGGCGTATGGTCCAATACCAAATTCAGAAATGGCCTGAAATGGTGTCCTATATGTTTAATTATTCTTTTTTCTTTCAATATTTTTTGGGTTTCCCTTTTAGTCGCCTTTTACGACAAGCAGGGATTACTTAGGGGGTATTCTTACCCGCCACCCTCACGGGAATTTGTTATTATTATTATTATTATTAATATATAAGTCTCAAAGGGAGTTATAGACGATTAATAAATCTTATGAACAATTAATTTGAACTAGTTGTACGTTTCGTCCCTTACTGGGGACTTTATCAGCAACTACAAAAATTTTTATTACGACTTGTTAGTAAATATTACAATAAATTCTAATTTTTTTTTTTTTTTTCTTTTTTTTTACCTTGATCATTTACAGTTCACGTGTCCAAACATATAATCTTTTTTACAGAGTCATACATTTCAATAAAACTTAACATATTACAATACAATTTGATCTTAAAACACCTTATTTTATCACACGTAATCAAATACTGATTCTATCTAGACTAGTGTTTAATAATCTAGGTATCTTCAGTATTATAATATCCTCTATTTGTGTGTCCTGTTATGATAATTGAATATATTATATATTAATAACATATTTGTGGACAAGAATATTGATAATTAAATTATTATTATTATTATTATTATCTAAAGTATATATGAGTTTCAAAGGGAAATTAAAGACAGTTAATAAATTTGATGAACAATTTATTTTGACCTTGTTGTCAAATAAATTGATAATCAATTAATTATTATTGACAAGGTCAAAATAAATTGTTCATCAAATTTATTAACTGTCTTTAATTTCCCTTTGAAATTCATATATATTAATATACTGTTGGGACAAGAATATTGATAATTAAATTATCTAAAGTATTTTTGTTTTTTATTTTCTAATGTCAAAATTTCCATTAGCAATTATTCCAATTCGTATTTCGTTAAAAGACGTGGATTATTTGTTCTTGTTGTTATTCTTTTTTTTTTCCCTTCCAATGGCTATATTCTCTTAAATGAGTATATAAATAAATAAATGGAAGGTACACGATTCTCCAGGCGAAACAGCCACGTATAGTTCGTTGAAACTAACGTAAAATTGTATTACTCCATATTACGTGGGGAAAACGCTTATCGTTTTAAATTCCCCATTCTTTCGGTATCTTCCATTGTTCAAACGAGCCATTTCTCCAACGTTTCGTTACGTTGGTCATTGTCAGCGTAGATATTTCTCGTTAAATGTGTACAGAGAAAAGAGAGAGAGAAAAAGAGAGAGAGAGAGAGAGAAAGAGAGAAATAGAAACACGAGCGTTTGGACCACTGAGTATCGTTCTCGTGGTCACGAAGCATTTCATTTTTAACTTTAACATATATATATGGGAGTATGAAGTATACATACAACGTTGAAATATCATGAAATTTCGGTGGTTAGGGGGTAGGGGGGTGGGGTTGCTTCGTCTAACTTTGTTTCCCAATTTATGAGCTTTGCGTAACACCATTAGTTTCTCTTTCTCTCTCTTATTTTGTCTTTGAAATTAATGAATGACTATATCGTACAATAAGATCGATAAAAAGTTTTCGATCAATCGATAAAGTTACGATTTTTCCGCTGTAACTTTATTTCTCCCCCCAACCTCGTATCACATCGTTAGGATCGTTCGACGAAATCGTAAGTCGAGCTTACGATCCTCGAGAATACTCTTTTTTCGTGTTTCATTTTCCCCCAAGCCCTTCTGTGTTGATCACCCCGTTAAAGTTGCATCCTGTCATTAGCCCGAAAGTTTTCCTCTTCAATCTTTCTCTTTCTCTTTCTCTCTCTCCCTTTTTTTTTCTCTTTTTCTATCGACAAAAAAATGTATTCGTTGAGAATAACTTTTTGAGGAATTCTCAGCGGTGACAAGGGGTTGGTTCGCGTGGATCGAACGGGGAACGGCATTGAGTGCTCTTAAAACTTCGATCCTTATAGACTCGAAGGGTTTTATTAGTACGAGCCACTAAGGCTTTACTACCGGGTGTTAAATTATATCGCTCTTACGGTTTCTCTAGACTTTTCCCCTCAACCCCAACCCCAACCCCCTTCTTCTTCTTCTTCTTCTTCTTCTTCTTCTCTCTTTCTCTTCCACTTCGTTGTCGTATCTCTCTTCGATACGGACAGGAACGTTAATTAACAACCTAATAATAATTCTAGCGTAACGTAAATTATCCTCGAGTCATGTTAAACATTTTTATCATTTAATAATTACAAGGTAAAAACGAAATTTTCTCATATCGAAAAGATTTTCATATAATATATATAATAATAATGATAAAATTAACGGAACAATGTCGTCATATATGCTGCATGACACTTTTACTTACTGAATTATCATAATAATTATTCATTTTAGGCTTTACATAGTATCATAGTTTTGTATGCAGAATTTGACGTTTCATCAGAATCCGAAAAACTAAAATTAAGCATTCCATTTAATAAAATAACAATGACCTTGATATCTTATTAAAAAAGTACATTAAAGTAAACTTGAAATACTTCCAAACTCCGGTGAGGGTTAACATATATATTAATAAAATTAGCCCTTAACGGAACAATAACGTCATATAAGCTGCATGACACTTTTAGTAACCGAATTATCACAATAATTATTCATTTTAGGTCCTATATAGTATCATAGTTTTGTATGCAGAACTTGACGCTTCATCAGAATCCAGAAAACAAAAATTAGGCATTCCATTTAATAAAATAACGATGACCTTGATATCTCATTAAAAAAGTACATTAAAGTAAACTTGAAATACTTTCAGACCCCGTTAAGGGTTAACATATACATATATATATAATATCTTACCAAGGTAGCTGCTTTTTATTATATCCAATTTATCCATTCAATTGGGAGATCTGAAAATTAGGTTGAACCAACGCGAAACGAAACGAAACGAAACGAAACGAAACTTTTCCTTTCCTAATCGGGTTGGTTTTCCTTGACTATTTTCTAAACGCCAAGACCGAACTTTAAATCGATATCTGAAATTCGTCTCTAGTAGGTAGGTATCTCTTTCTCTCTCTCTCTCTCTCTCTTTCTTGCACAGAAACACAGTCCAAGTCCCACCTATTCCACCCCCATAACATTCTACCTACCTACCTATCTACCTCCACCACCATCTCCAGTATGAAGTTGCCTTTCTCGAAGCGTACTGGAGGGTGCAAATGGTACATCCATTACTTCCCGCAGTCTAATGGCTGGAATTTATTAGGCGATAAGTTACTCTCGGCCAGCAACCTTACTTGCCGAGTTCCCAGAGTCTATCCATGTGGAAGCCCATGGGGGACACATTTCGAACCTCTCTCTCTCTTTCTCTCTTTCTCTTTCTCTTTCTCTATTTTTATCTGTCGATTTTTCTCTTCAAGCGAAACCGAAAAGGCACGACTCGGAATGTTGGTAATCCTCTTCTTTCAAGGTTTTATATATTCATATTGAATCATGCTTATGGTATTACGAATTTCTTCTAGATATCGGATTATCTTTTTTTTTTTTTCTTATTTTCTGTATTGGTGATTATAGTAATAGGATGTGATACATATTTATAAGGTTGTACGATTAATTATTTTGTTTTTAGTAAATAATCGTGTCTTTACTGATAGATACCTAATCTTGTTTTAAATCTTGATATTAGATTTATCGGATCAGTCGAAATGCAAACTGGTCTTTCAATTTGAATTTAAAATTCTTACTGCATGTAACATTTTCTTTTCGTAATGATATCATGAATATTTTGTAGCTATAACTATTAAGAATTAGTTTTGTGAATTTTTATATTATTTTAATTATTATATTCGTAAGAAATATATTTTTTGTTATTGCTATTTTTACCTCACTAAGCATCTTTTGCTTTAAAGACCAGTCATTTTATCGATCTAACTGGTAATTCATTTTACATTGCAGCAACAAATATTTCATTACTTCAGTTATTTAGAACATTATTGCATTTCAATCATTCAAGTAGTCTTTTTTTTTAAATCGCATCGGAAATTATTGCATAACAACGCGAGAAATAGCTGAAAAATTGAATTTATCCAAATTCCTTTGATTTTAAATTATGCACAAATCGTTTTATTTTTATCATCGAATAAACAAGATTACTTATCGAACAATCCTAATGTATTTATATAATATATCAATATTATAATCTAGATATAAATATAATATATTTTACTTTTAATGAAGAGACATCACGCGACGCGCGTGTCTCCGCCGCGGATCGATGGAAATTGGGTGCAGCCGTGGAGAATACGAGCAACTACGATCGTATCATAAGACAAATTTTAAAATAATAATGTTTTAGGGGATCAACGGACGATTAATTATTAAAAAAAAAATGTTTTTTTCCTTTTCTAACTCTTTCCCCATCATTTTTCCCCTTTCTCTGCGTGTATATATATGTTACCGTCAAAGCCGGAAATCAGTCATTGCTAGCAATTCCTCGGCATTACTATGAATGTAAAGAGACTTCAGACGAAGTCAGAAATTGAAAAATTCATCCAGTTTTTCCTAGGCATCGAATAGAATATCAAATTACTATTTAAACCATATCGAGTTATAAGTTAAGCATGTAAACTTCAAAAAATGTCAGAGAATGCAATGCTGTAAATTGTGCATCTTTGCAATTTCATTGAAAAGTTTCGGTAAATATTTTTTATACCTTGAGTGAATAGATATTAATGAAACTTATATTAAATAAAAGTACATTCTTTTGTCTTTGCACAGAATACTTCGTCGAGTTATAAAATTAGCATGTAAAGTTCAGAAAATGTAAGAGAATGAAATGCTGTAAATTGTGCATCTTTGCAATTTCTTCGAAAAGTTTTGGTAAATATTTTTTATATTAAAACTAAATAGATTTTAAGAATTCTTATATTAAATTAAAGTGCATTCTTTTCTCTACGCGTTGAGGATCTTCTCAAGTTATAAATCGATCTGAAAAAATTCATAAAATGTCAGAGAATGCAACGCTGTAAATTGTGCATCTCTGCAATTTCTTTGAAAAGTTTCGGCAAATATTTTTTATGCTTAGACCATGCGAATTTTAACGATTTTTATATTAAATTAAAGTACACTCTTTTTTCTACGCGTAGAATACTTTGTAGAGTTATGAAAATCTAATGTAAAGTGCAGAAAATGTCAGAGAATGCAATGCTGTAAATTGTGAATCTTTGCAATTTTTTTGAAAAGTTTCGGCAAATATTTTTTATGCTTAGAGTAATTAAATTTTAATGAAACTTATATTAAATTAAAGTGCACTCTTTTTTCTACGCGTAGAATACAATTTCGAGTTATAAATCGATTTGCAAAAGTTCATAAAATGTCAAAGAATGCGATGCTGCAGTTTTTTTCCTACTTTGCCATTTCTTTAAAAAGTTTCGGCAAATATTTTTTATACTTATTGCAAATAGATTTTAATGAAACTTATATTAAATTAAAGTGCACTCTTTTCTCTACACGTAGAGTACAAATTTGTGTTATAAATCAATTTGCAAAGGTTTATAAAATGGCAAAGAAAAGTTGGCGGATTAGGCAATGTGAATAACAGGCATTGTTAACATTGCCGGGGGTGGTTTGGAACCTAGGCCGGCAATGTTAACAATGCCGGTTATTCACATTGCCTAATCCGCCAACTTTTCTTTGCCATTTTTGGAACCTTTGCAGATTTATTTATAACTCATATTTGTAGTCTACGTGTAGATAAAAGAGTGCACTTTAATTTAATATAAGTTTCATTAAAATCTATTTGCGAAAAGTATAAAAAATATTCGCCAAAATTTTTCGAAGAAACGGCAAAGTTGGAAAAATCTGTGCAGCATTGCATTCTTTGCCATTTTATGAACCTTTGCAGATTGATTTATAACTCGAAAATGTACTCTACGCGTAAACAAAAGAATGTACTTCAATTTAATATAAGTTTCATTAAAATCTATTTGCGAAAAATATAAAAAATATTTACTTGAACTTCTCAACAAAATTGCAAAGATGCACAATTTACAGCATCGCATTCTTGGCCATTTTATGAACCTTTGCAGATTAATTTATAACTCGATATTATATTTTACGTGTAGATAAGAGAGTGCACTTTAATTTAATATAAGTTTCATTTAAAACCATTTACTAAAAGTATAAAAAATATTTACCGAAACTTTTCAAAGAAATTGCAAAGATGCACAATTTACAGCATTGCATTCTCTGACATTTTTTGAACTTTACATGCTTAACTTATAACTCGATATGGTTTAAATAGTAATTTGATATTCTATTCGATGCCTAGGAAAAACTGGATGAATTTTTCAATTTCTGACTTCGTCTGAAGTCTCTTTGCATTCATAGTAATGCCGAGGAATTACTAGCAATGACTGATTTCCGGCTTTGACGGTACCATATATATATATCATTTTTCTCACTTTTATTCTTTCTTTTATTTAATTACGTAGGAACGAAAGAGCCTAAAAAAACAATTCTTTGTCCTTTGGTATGTGTGGAGAGAAAAAAAATTGTATTCCGTTCTTAAGGAGAAGCTTTGATTCACGATCGTCGAGCTGTGGAAAGGTCTTGACTATACGTTTACGCGCTCTAACGAGAAGGTAACGAACGAAAGCGAAAAAGGGAGAAGAAGGAGCTTTCGTGCCAACAGGTTCTTCACGTTCGAATAAACCTCTCACGACGAAAGACAGGGAAGTATTACACCGCGGGATTCTAGAAAAGAGAACCGAAATAGAAAGAGAGTGTAAAGTGTGTCGGTTTTAGAACAAGAAAGATACAGACATAAAGAGAGAGAGAGAGAGAGAGAGAGAGAGATAGACAGAGAAAAAGAAAAAGAAATAGAAACAGTGGGAAAGAGAAAGAGAGAAAAAATACGGGTAAGAATGAAAGTGTAAAAGAGAAAGAAAAAGAATGAAAATGAAAGGGAAAAGTAGAGAGTGAGAAAAAGAGATTGATTCATCGATTAGAGTTCTTATTAACTTTCTCAGATATTTGATGAAGTACACAATTTTTGGTATTACATATTAAATAACTAGTTCAAAATAAATTGTTCATTAGATTTATTAACCGTCTATAATTCCCTTTGAGACTTATATATTAATATATTAAATAATATATATTTTTTCTGAATATTCGTTTATACGGTTCAATTATTTTCTATTGTTTTATATCAATTTTGCAATTTTATTTATTTTATTATGATTTTATTATTATTATGATATTATTATATTATTATGATTTTATTCCTTAAGAAAACATTTTGTTGTCAATTATAATATGTAATCATTAAATTGATATTGAATAAAATGTAACATAAATTTGAATTTGAAATTAAAATTCTTTATGTAAAATATAAATTGCAATTTATAATCACTTATAATATTATATAAGTTTTATTTATGTTTATTGCACAATACTCTAGAAATCCACGTGCTTGAGTTGTTTAATATATTGGGGACGTGAAAAATGTTATTTCTTATTGGAGTGCAAAAGAGTAAAACAAGTTATGTTCATATTTGAAAGGAAGCTTATTAAATTAAATAACTCTTGGCGCATTTTGTTCGATCACATTTTGTCATTTTTTTGTTTTATAACTGAACCTAGCGGTTAGCGGAAACCCATTTGGTGGGTGTCGGTCTTTTAACCAATCCAGATTTTAAATTAAGACACGGTTACCTTAGGGAAAGAAAAAAAGAATAAGAAATAGTGAGAGAGAATGAGAAAAAGAATAGTACAGTTGGCAGCACGAATCGCAGATTAATTTTCCTTTTCAACGTGTTGGAATTTGGGGAGGTTCGATTTGTCATTCTATTTGACTCGTTGATTCATTTGTCAGCTCAACGATTTTAGTCAACGATGACTACGACGAACGGGACTAATTGTAAGACTACGGTAAAAGTAAAAATGATGATGATGATGACGTGAGTTATTTTATAAGTTAGTAATAATGTTTAATAACACAACGCATAACTCGGGACTTGTATTCTTTTGTTCACTGCTAGCCAGACTACTCAATTTCATCGGTATAATTGCTGTTCGAGCGTAAAAAATCGATAAGTTTTCAATTTCGAAAGTTTACAGGCAGATTTACGAGCTGACCTCAGAGATCGTGTTTTTTAGTATGGCGATAAGCGACGATATACGACATTGCTCCCCCTTTTGCCACGCCTCTCTCTCTCGTGGTTCTTTTAGATATAGTAACGCATTTGCATGGAGTAGCGATATATATATATAAATGTATGTGTGTGTGTTTGGAACTCGCTAATGTGTATTAAAATAGAAAATAAATAAAATAGAAGAACGTGTAAAAATGTTGTTTAAAGTATTTCGAAAATATGTATCGATAATTATGACAATAAACTAATAACAAAATATCGAAACAATTTATATTTTATGATTTATTTTATAATATTAATTATTTTAATTCGAAATAAATTCTTAAATCCAATTTTTGTAATCTTTGAATTTTATATTATTTCAGTATCCTTTTTACTGACACATATATTACGATTAAAACTAAACTAATATTTTAATAAACTTATGATTAATTAATATTAATTATATATATCAGAAACCGAGCCTGTTGTTTATTTAAAACAAATTAAAATATTTATAATGAATAATACACGTGATAATGTAAAAGAGTCTAATTTAGGAAATAAAATTACTCGAGCCACTACGTATTTGTTCTGCGTGTTTTTTCCATGACTTTTAAAATTCGACTGACAGAAATTTCGTTTGTGTATTTAAACTTATAGAGACACTAATCTGAAATGTAAATTTACAAACTTATCAAGCATGTTAACGATCTTGATGTTTTATCTCGTAGTTAATCGAATCGTTAATAATAATTGTTTTTTTTTTTTCATACAAGTCTATATTTCAAAACCTTGGCATATATTTTTTATTCTAACATTGCGTGTTTGTCGACTATACTTTGTTGATTAATTTCTAACCTATTTTATAGCATAAAAAAAAGTATATGAATTATTAAAAATATTAGTAACATTTAATCCTTTTCTCTCGTCATGGAGTTATATTAAAAATAATATTTTTAATTTATTATATTTAATTTGTTTAATTCAGCACACATATTTTTACATTGTTTTCATTTATTCGTTATTAGCGATTAATATACGGGTCAGTCGATTTTACATGATTTAAAATTTTACATTTAATTACAAATATTGTAAGTATTAATATGAGTAGAAATACAATCTCTAAGAATGGAAATAACTCAGCTAGAAAACAGAACCAATTGTTTAGATATGCTTATATAGTTCAGACGTGCATACTCTATTTACCATATTATTACTTTCCCCATATGTATACCAAAGTAACTTGTATACATATCTAAACGAAACGAGACGAGATGAGATACATCCTGAAAATAAATATTATTCCCCATTTTTTTGTTGTTCTTCTTCTTCTTTTCCTCTTGTCTCGCATAACGTATTCCCTTATTTTTTCCCGTAAAATTTCAAACTTTGTGCGTAAACGTATAATAATAATAATAATTTAACCCAAGGCATTTCAAACGTTTCACCTACACGCATTTTGAATACCTCCTAGAAAATCGTAACACGTTTTATAACGTACACCTTTTACGAATCTAATTAGGGTCTTCTTATCAGGAGAACAAAAAAAAACAAAGAAAGATAGAAGGATAAAACGAATGTGTTTTATTCGTCAGTATAACGAGAACAACGTCGCCGAGGTAGGATTCCTGAGAATATTTTTCTCTAGTTGGTTTTTAAACGTATATTCGTGGGATTGAACCAGAAAATAAAAAGTTATAAAAGAAAAAACGAATAAAAAAACTTTCCTTCTCTTTCTATTTCTCTCTCTCTCTCTCTGTAACGTACACTATTTCATTCTTTCGTATACGCAATCTCCCACTTGGATTATTATGGTAGATAAAGCTATGTAAGCGAGGATGTAAACTCATTTGATTAGGTGTAACACCAAAAGGCGAGGTTACGTGAACAGGTAGGTGAACAGGTACGTGTACGCAGGTAGTTGGTATCGTAGGGGCATTAAGCGGTCGTTCCGCATTAACGCGAGCTTGCCGAAAACACGAGCAGGTGGGCTTAACGATGCAGCCGGATGTTAATTATACGTTATTCGCGATTCGCTGCTACACCTCTAGGGGTCATCGTTGAAAATACAAGAACGAGCCATTGGTTGCCAACGTTGCTTTGCTAACTTCAATTTTACGTTATTTCTCATGGATCCTAGTGAAAAATATAAATGTAATACATTTGCATTTTCATTTGCATTTTATTTTTTTTCTTTTTCTTTTCTTTTCATCTTATAATTTCATTATCCGAGATTACATAAGATACGGGAGTAATTACATTAACGAAAAATAATCATTATTGTATTTTATTAATTAATAATAATATCTTATGCATGTTTATTAAAATATGCATCGTGAAATGCAGTGTTTTATTCGAAAAAATTATATACATTGTTGTTAATTTATTGTTCGTTGTCTCAGATTTATTGATATATGTGAAATATATTATTATTATTGAGAAGTATTGATTTATTAGAATTATTGAAACAAAACAATGGGTATAATTTTGAAACAAGTTCAAATAAGATATATGTTGGTACGAATTTTTTTTATATTGTTTTTGTATACCTCGGTTATTTCTGAACTTGATCACATATATTGCGAAACATTTTCTATATAAGTTTATATTTTATGTAATTTATGATTTATTTACAAATTTTGTATACGATTTATATCATAAAATACAATTAATTTTATATCTACGAATACGTCCTGTTAATAAAAGTTATTGGTTACATAAAAATATTTTTGTTTAATTCTTTGAGTGCTGAAACAATTAACAAATGTATATATGCGTCCTTAATCTACACAGATAGCTCTTTCACTGGATACATATATATATAAAAAATATATTTTCTGAAATATAAATTAAAAGTATATAAGCCTTAAAAAAATAAAATAATAAAATGTAAAAAATGCATATTATCTTCGATATATAAATTACATGTCATTTAAGTATTTAAATACACAAACACACCACAAAGTATTATTTTAATAATTTAAAAAGAAGATACAATATAATCTTACGAGTTATTATAAAATTCAAATTCATCTTGTCAGCTTATTTTTTCGAATTGTTGATATAACTACATTACGTTCGGCATATATTTCGATGATAAATGAAACATAACCTTAAAAGTAATCGAAAATTGCTATCAGTGTTTATTACATATCGTATTTTAGTAATCTCGTTCGCATTTTACACTCTATTTCGAAAGATTAACTTCTAATCGTTTGAATTTTATTGCCATGCTTTTCGCTACCCCTACTGAAAACAACAAATGAATGTCTTCGTCGTTTTTATCTCTACATAAAACCTTTTCCTTTTTCCTCGGGTTCGTACTTTTCTACCGTAAGTGTACTGAAACAGTAAAAGTGGTGAAGGTAAAGTGATATGTACTCGGTTATCTAAGTCTAAATCTACGCAATAAAAGTTCTTTATGGGCCCATTTTCCTTCATACAGTAACAGTCAACACATCGCACATCAGACATCTGTAGTTTTAGATAATTTAGATAGATATTGATTGAATTAAAACAGAAAAAAAAATGTACTTATGTACGCGTGAAAGAAGTTATACCTCTTTGAAGTATAAATAACAAATAATTAAATTTAAATAATTGTAATAAACCGCGTGAGAAAGAATGAGACGAACGTTTGCATTTTATACTAAATATATTAAATTACATATAATACAGACTCAATCGAGTTTTCAATTTCAATAAATAACACGAGTGGCTCGATATGGTAACTAAAGTATGAAATAAATGCTTTGATTTGGATTTGATCAATACATCTGTTTTTAAATTTAATTTGGTGTTCAGGAACTCTCTCAATCAAAGGGAGCGGCTTTATTCGATGCAACATTCACAATAAAATCCCCATTTAAATTCATTGGAATTTTATCGTAATCTTTTTAAAAATTATATAGTATTTTATTTGTAATTAGCAAATAGTATTCGCTATCTAGTGACCAGTCACGTGAGCAATGCACCAAGCTGTCTATAATGCGACTAACTTCATGCAGTTACTTTCATATCGCTGTGCGCGCGCATCATTACTTCCAACAAACTTCATTCTGTTAATTTTGTGTCGCTGTACACGCGCATCGTAAAAATTCACTCTCATCATTATTTCCCAAACGTGCCGAAAGAAGTATAACATCAAAAAATAACACACAAAATCAAGAAAGAGAATAAATTGATTGTAAATCTAATATTTAATGCACTTCACTTTAATGTGATATACAAATAATGAAAATTGTTATAATTTATATATATATATATATATATACTATTTCGTTTAATGTAAAATAATCTTAAATATAATTGTTAAAACACACACACTGACACATATATATATTAATTGTAAATAAATATGCCTCTAAAGGAAAAGAGAAAAAAATGCAACAAAATATAAATATACCTGATTTATTGTTGCAGAATGGGTACACAGAAGAAAAGAAAAATAAAAAAATAAAAAGAAAGAGTTACATTTTCCACGATTAAGCCATGACATCGTCGCTTACATCGAATACGACCAATCCGGCCTATTCGCGGATAGGAGGAGCGTTTTTGTAAACACTGTGGCGAGCCGTTTACGCCGAAAGGGTTTTAAAAGTAGCCCGGAAATGGCAGGACCGGTATGGTAAAACGGAAAGGGTCGATTCGGAACTCGGTATTTACTGGCATTTTCACGTATAGAAGAGTACGTTCACGAGAGTACGAATGTTTACGTAGGTATTCGCGCGTAGTTCGCGCATAACGTTGCCTTTATGTTGGTGCAGGAGCGTTTGTTTGCCAGACCGTTTGTTTAACTGTGTGTCTCTGTGTATACATATATATATATACATATGTGTGTGTACGTATACGTGCGTGTCCCTAATGCGTAAACGTGTTTGCGTAACGCGTATACGTATGTTGTATAGTAGTAGATAGATATCTATGTGCACGAACGAATGAACGAATGAACGAACGAACGAACGAACGAACGAGCCACACAAAAGCCATCGTCCGATTGCAATGAGCGTGATACAATGAAAACGACGTCGAAATAACGTCGACTTGTCGACGACCTGGCCGAGTTTTATCGGCAATTCGAACAGTATGTTTACTCCTATTCGATCAATGATCTTGTTACCTTCTGTGGTCTAATAGAAGTAAGACGATCAGTTTTCGGTCAGACGAGTTAGTTTAGTTCAATGGTTTTAACTGGGGGACCTTGTCTTTTCTTCCAATCTAAATGTGTTCTTAAATTATACGTTTTTAGTTTGATTGCCATATTACAAATTTATTGTTAATACATGTTTTTTATTCTTTCTTTGTTTTTCTGTTTTATTTTAAGTATAGATTATTCATGATAATCTGGTATATTATAAGTGTTTTACGCTTGATGTATGCAGGACTGTTTTTTAGTATAGGTGATATTTTAATAATGATTGAAATGGGTTCTCGTTTTATTCGTATCTTAGGATCATCTTAATCAGATGTGTTAATAATGTATTTAAATTGATGATAATTCGTTTATATTTTCAATTTTGTCTTCATTTTCATATTTTATATATACATATTAAATTATAAATTATATATGAGTGTTCAAATACAACGGATTAAGACTTAACTAAGTGTAGATGTTTTGTGTTTTCAATATTATAAATAAAAAGAAAAATGTATGTCTGCTTAAAGAAAAAAGACGCTGAACTTTCGAGATTAAGGTAACATGTAATATTTTATAATGTATAGGTCTCATGTATTTCGTAATATAAAAATAACAATAAAATAACATTTCCAGTTGCTGAAGAAGTCCTAATAAAGGAACGAAACGTCCAACTTATCAAAATTAAGTTCTATTTCTATTCTTGATGTCCAAATTCCCTATGATACCTTCTTTTATTTTTGGACCAGAGAAACAACTAATTATATATAAGATTCTATTTTTATTTTCGATTATCTTTCCAAGAAATGGACACTCACAATAGACCTTTTCATATAAAGAAAAGCACATCCTTATCTAACTATCAAAAGATCAAACATGAAAGTAAGAAAAACTTAATGTTGAAGAACATAAAACGATCCTCTCCATTTCCATTCCGTTTTGTTTTCGTTGTTACAAACTTACAATCCTTGGACTCTTGGAAAGTTTCGATTTGAAGTAAGTAACTAAGTAAGTAAATTCGAGAAATCGAAACCGTGATGGGTCGACGGCAAGCCGGCGTTCCAAGTTCGCTCGCTTGAACTTCCGTAATGAAGAGAATCGGTCTTTCGAGTGACAATCCTCGAACTCGAGGGTTCTCAAGTGTGTACGCATATAAGAAAGAGACAGAGAGAGAGAGAGAGAGAGAGAGAAAGCAAGAGAAAACAAGAGAGAAAGAGAAAGAGAATATATGTACCGAACGTTTGAGTGAATAGTAGTAGCTCTTTCGTTCATGGTTCATGGCAACATTCCTTCAGCTGGTTTCTCCGATCGTTCGAATGAATTCGACTCGGGTTTCGATCGATGAAGTCGTTGCTTCTGAGACTCCTCACTCGTAGAACTTTGAAAGCCGATCGTTCCGAGTACATTCGATTCACCTTCATCGATCCAATCCGAGATAGCACTCGTTCAATTATTAAAATAAAGTTCCCACGAGAATTGTTCGAGGAACGTAGCCGACTTAATTCTCGCCTCGATCAATGGCTCCCATATTCTCTTAACGTAAGTTTTATTTTATATCTACAATGTGTTCTGTCAAATTTTTACATTGTTTTTTTTATTTGTTCGAATTAACTCAGTTTCTTTTTCTTATTATTATTATTTGCTGTTAATTCGAATAATGTTTTATTTTTCAATTTGAAATTTGTATCATTTTCTATAGTTCAAATAATATCTACGATGTATTTTATAGATTATATTTCATTAAATATTTTATAAGTTGTTAATTTCTTTTGTTTGTAATATTATATTAGATTTTAATTATCTTCAGTTTCGTACAATGTGTTTTAAAAATATACACGCGAATACGTGACAGAATATTCTCGAAGTATAAAATGTCCACCCAAGATTTTTTTTCTTCCTTCTTTTTTTTTTGTTTTTTTTTTGTTTTGCACGTTCGTGTTGCTAGCTCGAAACACGGCTTTTTTTTTTTGTTTTTCTTCTTTTTTTTTTTTTATCGTTTCAATTTAAAAACGCGCGTATAAAATTTAATGTTCCCGTTCTCGTTTCTTTCCTTCGTACGGTTGTTGTTTTTTTTTTTTGTTTTCTTTTTTTCCTTCTCTTCTTCTTCTTCTTCTTTTTTTTTTGTATTATTACGCGAAAAACGAATCGCTAGAGAATTATCCATTAATATACGATGAGAGATCGTAATCTGTCATCTTGTCTCGTTTGTCATTGTCTCTAACTTTTTTTCTTTTTCCATTGCCCATTGTGGAAAAATAAAAAAAATCGTTCGGATGTACGATGGACTGGGATGATGGTAAGGGAAAATACCATATCCAACGTGATATTTCTGTCATTATACCGAATGGTTGTGTAATTCGCGCGAGTCGTTAACGAACTTCCACTCCTCCGGTCTTTTCGTTCAGGTAGAATCGTTTATAAAATGAAACGTTATAAAGGGAAATGCGACTGACTGTGAGATAAAAAGAGAAGACGAGAGTTAGGGGAAAATCAGAGAAAGAAGGAAACATCGTTTGAATTATCACGAGAGTTATCGTTCGAGTCTGACTAAAGACTCGCTTATTCCACTTTGATTAGAGTCCAACCTATTTTCGTTTCATTATAACTGTATGATATTTGGATTAGGAAATGACTCATCTTTAATAGATAAATATCTTTCTAATGAATTTATCTATAAATTTATTTGATTACTTTTATATTCATTATTATTCTAATTCATTTCATTAATATTAGTTTTAATTACAAGTTTAAGAAGTGTAATTGTATTTAATAAGATAATACAATTGTTTAAATAAATGTTTAGAAGAAGAGTTTATGTTTATATTGAATAAAATATTAAATACGAAATTGGATTGTGTGTGTGTGTGTACTGTACATTTAATTATTTGATTTATTATTTATTTTTTAAGATGAAGGAATTAGGTGTTACAGAGTTTTTATGTGTGTTGCATTTATTGATAATTGGATTATTATTTAATTTTTATAAATGGAAGAAGAGGACGTATGTTACACATATTGTTTTTATTTCGTTACACCGACGTGCAATGAGTTGTTTTTATATTTTCCTAGACATTTAATTAAATATAACAAACACCCTTTTTCTAAATTCCAATTCATTTCAATTATTGTTTTATTGCTTATTTCTCTTTATTTTTTCTTTTTTTACAAATTTTGTTTCGAATATATCGTGAGATCATTTATCGTCAATAATAATTTTAATTTTTGCAATTTTTAACATTTTGAAATAAAGTATAAAATCCACACACACACAAAACTCGAATTTATGTTATTTCAACTTCAACGTGATGACACGCAAGGCTCACGCGACATATTATATTAAATGAAAATAATTATAAGTTAAATAAATTTGACAAATATAATTTATAATATATAAAGTTTAGGGAATTTATCTATAATTAATATAATAATAACGGATAATAATTAATATTAATAAGTTACTAAATATTATATATTCTCACAAACTTTATCTTTAATTTAATTAGTCAGCGAGTATCGCGAAATTTTCGTTTCATTTCTTTTGTGAACCGGAAACGTGAACGCATCAAAGCAAATTCGTGCTAGAAAACTCGAGAATGGCGTAAATGAAAAGATAACAATATTTATCAAGTACGCGGATATTTCATATTTATAAAGGAACAATTAATTGGGAGAATTGAGGCTTTAATTTATCTCTTCTCATCGTAGATTAATAATAATAATAATTATTATTATTATTATTATATAC
Source organism: Polistes exclamans (assembly GCA_023678865.1). Lineage (NCBI taxonomy): Eukaryota > Metazoa > Arthropoda > Insecta > Hymenoptera > Vespidae > Polistes > Polistes exclamans. The sequence continues at coordinate 2,268,885 of JACGWG010000023.1, read as the reverse complement.
ATATTTATCGAACTGACGAGCTAATTATCTCTCGTATTTGCTACGATGATACGAATAAAAAATTGAGTGATACTGAAAATTATTTCGAATTAAAAAAATTATTTACTTCGTGTGATTGGTATTTAAACATTTTTTTCAAAGTATCACAATTATGTATAAAATATTGTTCGTATAGTTACAACTGCAAAAGATAATTACATGGCTTATTATAAGTTTTATATCAAGCATAATACAGTAAGTATAATATACACATATATATTCTTAACTAATGGCTGTTACTGACCATATAACTTGGTTACGTTGTTTCGTACTAGTTTCATTTCCATTATTTCCACTGGAATTTACCAACTATCATAATAATTTCTATGCATGTATCATCGAAATAGATATTATGTATAAGCGCGTGAAATCGAGTTTCTAATTCACACAAATATCAATCGTATTGAAATGATTTATACATTTAATTAGAAACATTTCCAAAAAATAATCATCTAACATATCTTACATAATATGTACAAAATATTATTTTAAAAAATTATACATATATGATTTGCAAATATAAATTATAAATTTATGAAATCATGATCCAATGTTTAAATTCCAGTAAACGTAAATGTGCATTTTACGCCAATAATTCACATTTGGAGATTTACAGAGCGCATATTTTGAAAGACGGACTTATCCAGTATTTTTGACGTCGAAGTCAACGTTGTCGTACATTTTAAAAAATATATACACAACATTGTATTATAAGACACTGTTGCATTAGTGAGCAAATCACGTACGGAGTTTAAGCGAATTTGTTGACTTGTTTTGTATGCCGCATGCGAAATCCAAGATACACACTCTTTATATGTATTCTCATATTAAATTATAAATATTCCTTCTATACACTGTTGCAAACTACTATGCTTTATAATAATTTAAATTTTTCGTGATATCCGAAAAAATACATATTTAGGTCATATTAAACAAAAACAACCAAAAAAAATTGGACAATTTCGGATTGAAAGAAGAAACATCAAAGAGTTGAAAAATCGGATTATGAAAATAAAACAGTTTCGATTTCGATAAAATTCAGATAGGTGTATCTTGGTAAGCTGTAAAGTTTCAGTGATAGGAAGAACAAGGGGGAACAAGCGTTGTGAGTGCGTTGAATCTATGGTGGTGATAGGAGACACGACGGAGTGACGTTATGTAAACCGTTTGAGAGATAGTGGTCGTGCAAACAAAAGAGCTGGAGCTGGAGCTGGAACTGAAGCTGGAGTCGAAGCTCACGGACAAAACCGCAACTGGGAGCGTTGAAATTTCCCGCTTGTTTCTGTTGGATGGTCCGGTATGTGAGGGTAGGAGATAGGTAGAAGGTAGCCAAACCCATGATTACATTCCCTGAAGCGTCCTGCCGATATTCTGCCGACGACCCCGAAATAATAATATCGTTCAACTCGCCCTTAGGCTGAATTAAATTGGTCATGCGGATATATAACCAAGAAACCACTGTCTCCTATTTCTCTCACACATTCTTCATTTATTTCTTTTCTTTTCTTTTCTTTTCTGGTAACATAAAACATTCCTATATATCTATTGTACTAGAACATATCAAGAATCGTACTAGATATCATATTGGTTGCTATAGTTTTTACGTTATACGATTTTCCTTATCCGGTTCGTTGTTCTTGCGATAATTCAGTAAACCCGTGCAGTCCTTCCAACCAAACAACCACCTACTCTTCTAACTTTACCCACACGAATTTCACGTTTTTCACTGATACCAGTTAGACCATATTTCGACCACGTTTCTTTCGAACACAGACTTTTCTTAACTAGCCGACTCGAAAATTGGGATCGTTGTGTTTCTCAACGAAACGAAATACTGAAGGTAGTATGTAGCAACTCGTTGATTTTTATTTCGATTTAGAAACCTTCTAACGGGTCATGTTTCTTTCTCTCTCTCTCTTTCTTTCTTTTTCATTCTGGTTGGAATATCTTCGTGAAATTACATTTCACACATAAAGTGCAACGCGTTCACTGATAGAGGTAAATATGACGAAGTTGCTTTTTAACGTAAGACTTGATAGTACTCTCTCTCTCTCTCTTTTTCAGTTTTTTTTTGTTTCGCATGAAAGGATAAACGCACATTGCTGTCACAAACGGGGGAAAAGAAAAAAGAAAAAAAAAAAGAAAAAAGTAAGTTGACGTCGAACACGAGTCAAGGAGAAGCGCGAAGAGAAAAGTGTACGGACGAGATCGTTCTTAAGATCGTCGTTGACATTTCCATGACTTTTAGAAAGCTGAAGAAACTCCCGATGGAGGAACCTTTTTCGTGTTTTGCGGTTACTTTTTCAAACTTTTGCTCCTCGTAGTACTTACTACTACTACTACTATATAACTCGAATGATGAAAGCAAAATCTCAACTGTGTTCGTCTACTCGACTCTTCTCGAATAGTTCATTTATACATTAAAAAAAAAAAAATATATAGAACGCGTTGAAGATAGTTGCAATTAAATATTATTTTTTTCTGCCATCTGTCTCTCTCTCTCTCTCTCTCTCAGTTAGTTGCGTAGTTTTGCTTTTCTAATATTATTAATTATTAATTAACTGTGTGTAATATGAGAAACGAGTTAATTTTTTTCTTTATCTTGCAAGGTAACTTACACGTAAGAAAGTTTGTCAAGTTTTTATGCATTGCTTTTAATTTATGTGTTTTTTCTTTTTGTTCTTTTTTTTTTTCTTATTATTATTATTATTAATAAAAAATTGCAGAAATTCTACAAACAGCTAATAAATGTCGATACTTTAATCAAATATGTTAATTAAAATTATAAAATTCTGTTGCCAAAATTCTGTATACATCATAGAGATTTATTTTAATAGATATTGCAACGAATGCACATTGAGATACTTCAATTTCATAAAATCCGTTAATTAAAAGTTTTTCTTTGCATCTATGTAGAACCTTAACAAAATATTCTTTTATTCTATACAAAAATAACTCTTTCTATACTAATCAAATTCTATAATAACAAAAGTCAATAACTATTGAAAACTTAATTTTCGTTTTATTTTAATAAAAATCTTTCTAAAAATTCTTCGTTCACAATAAAACCATTTTTTACGTTAGTAAATAATATAATATTAAATATACATATATATCACAAATATTTCGAAAATATCTCAACAATTATTTTCAATCCAATTTCATTTTCTACGATTAAAAATCTATATATGAGCCGTTTATTTTGAAAGTGGCATAAGTCACTTTTCCTTTTTTTTTTTCTTTTTTTATTGAAAATGAAAAGATACCGTTCAATTTTAATTAGTGTTGCCATTAATTCGATTTTTTTGAAAAAGTAACTTATGCAACTTTCAAAATAAACGTCTCATATATGATAATTTCGTAAGAAAAAAGGCAAGACAGATGACAAGAGTAAAAAAACGACAACATTATAACGTCAATTTTCATTGAAATGATCCCCATGGAAGGGTAAGATGCAGAGGAGTGTCTGATGGTAGTGGCATATTCTATCTATGTTGCTTTTAGCCGGTAGAATTTGGCACTTTGACGAGTTCTCATCGAGCGAACGAACAATTTCTACTCAGGGTTTCTCTTCGGTACACTCCCTCCACTCCACCTCCACCTCCTCCTCCCCTTCCTCCTTCACCTCCTCTTCCACCACCACCTCCTTCTACTCACCCACCTTCTCCACCTTTCCCATGAATATATACCTACATTCGAGTTTGTCTACATTCCCTTTCTCCTGTACCATCACGAGTTGAATTCATTGAAAAGTAGGAAATTCCTAGAGCTAGGGATGGAAAGCCCGTGTCTAGCAGTTAGCTCGGAAAGCAAGCAAGCAAGCAAGCAAGCAAGCGGGTGCATCGTTGCATCGGCAACGCCAACGAGAGGATCGAAATCACATTGCATTGTTACCAACGGACTCGGAGGTCGTTTCTTCTTTTATCGCATCTCCACAGCCCTCATCCTCTCTCTCTCTCTCTCTCTCTCTATCTCTCTCTTATATTCTTTCTTTTTCTCTCTTACTCTTTATCTGGCAGTACCAAAAACGGCGGCTGAACTCTGGCCTCAAAACGACCCGGTTTACCACGCGAACGTTCATCCGCTAGCTCACTTGCACTCGTTTATTACTCGTTCACTCTTATTCACTCGGTCGACGGACTAATTGCGATCCTTTTACCAAACGGACAAGGGAAAACCCTACTCCTGTCATGACCGTGGACCGAACCACCACCACCACCACCACCACCACCACTACCACGTTTCAACCTCCGGGGAACTAATTTCGAATTGTAGAAACGGACGGCACGTTCCTCCCAGCCACCCCGTGTTCTCCCTTCCCCCTTTTCCTATTTTCCACCCTTCTACCTAACTCCCTTTTCAGTAGCTCCCTTTTCCCCGTCTTTCTTTATCTCTTTTTATCCAGCATCGTTCTGTGGTTTACCGAGATGACGGCAACGACATCATCCTGTTTTCTGTTCTACGTCGATGTTTCAAATTTGATCCACTCAAACGGTAGCTTGCATTTCCTACGTGCTACTTTTTTTTTTGTTATCTTCGTTTGGGTGTACATGTGTGTGGGGTTGTTTCTTGCTTGTTTTTAAATTTCCTATCTCTTTTTTTTTGTTTTTTTTTTCTTCCTTTTACTTTGCATATATTTGATATAGGTGTAAGTATATACGTATATGAATATATGCATAAGTTAATGCGAAATAATTTCATTTCGTATTCGTGTTAATTTTAAAATACAGTTTCCTCTAGTTTCAATCTAATTTATATCTAGCTGTTCAATTTTTAAACAAATGTTTGAAATATTTGAATATATTCTTCTTTTGTAGATTCCACGTAAGTGTTTATAGTTTTATTGATAATTTGTAAATGTAGTAGATTGTATAGTATTTATTCGTTTCTACTTTATCGTTCGCGCAAATTGAGTTTTCTTCGTTAGATCGTTTGTTTTGTATTATATGCGTACGATTAAAACGTGAAATTTTTTATCAAAGGGAATATACAATTGTCATCTTGACAGGAAAACTTTTTCATTTCTTATTATTTATTTGTTTCTTTTTTTCTTTTGGTTTTTGTTTTATTCTGAGTGTTCTTCTCTTAATCCTTGAAATAAATCTCATTTCTATGCCTTTTAATGTTCACATTCCGATGAATCATAATATGATTATTATACACAAGCTTCCTTCGAAGTTAATATTAAATTTTTCTCGAATAATCTGACTCTCTCAACTATTGTGTCATTTTTTTTCATTTCTTCTTCACTGTCTTTTAGTTTAACTCAAGAAATATAATCAACGGTCTTCAATTAATCTAATTTATCTAACATAACTTTGAAAACAGCTATATGAAATATATTATTTAAACTGAATATCATTTTCGGTATTGTTTGATTTTAAATTAATCGTGTTGTATACATTTTGTATATCCATTTTAACATAAGAATTTGGTTTAAATATTATATACGAAGATAAAGATAAAAGTTTCATAAAAATTGTATCATTTTAATGAAACAAATAAAATCTAAATGATATAAATAGTAATCATAAATATATTCAACAAAATTATGATACTAAAAAAAAATTAAATAGCAAGAACTAAGTTATCAATACTATAAATATATTCATTATAATTACACTCATAATTATTTGATCATTATTAAAATACACAAAATCAATAAAAAATAACATACAAAAAGATTCCTTTAGCTATTTATAAGATTTTCAATTCATTTTTCACTTTTTTTATTAAGTTTCCTCTCCACAATTTGACCCCCCCCCCAATAGATGCATTTTCGGAATAAAATTATTTAATCATTGTCTAAAAATAAACCAGTTACCAATTACCATTCGATTCAACTAACTAAAACGTGTACCCCAAACTTAAACAACAAATATCACGCAGAAAATGTTAAGGACAAAATCTTGCGATTTTCTTTATTACAGAAGAACGAAAAGTAAAAGAAAAAAAGAATCTATAAGACTTAACGTTAATACGACTTTCTCTTTGGTACGTCCCATGAGACGAAGCTAAAGTAAGAATGGTATAGTATCTTGTTATACTAAACCTCACCCTCCTCCCCCCTTTACCCCTTTGCCTCTACCCCCGCTTGGAGTAAGTAAAAGAAAAGAAACCGCACCATGGAGGTACCTACCGTCTCGTCGACCGAGATTACACGGATAATTGGGGTCTCCATCAAGCCATTCTTTTCTCGCAAGCCTTCCCCCCTGCACCACCCTACTCCTCCCCCTCCTATCCCCCTTCCTTCAGAAACTCTTCTCTTTATCCCTTCCTCTCTTTCTTTCTTTCTTTCTTTCTCTATTTCTGTTCTCCTTTAACAGTGCTAACTATGAAGTTTTACGGTAGATGGGTAAGTACTTACGTGAGTGCTCGAATACCGGTGAGTTTTCACTCGAAGTAAGTCTGCTAGCTAATTCGCATGTGTACAATCGTGTCTACCAAAGATGAGACGGAAAATGTAAACGTTTCACGAGTAGTACACGTTTCCATCTGTGTGTGCGAAAAGGATATCGTTTACCTGCTAAACTTTAGCAAGTTGTGTTATATAGATAACTATAGAGAAATGTTTATTTTTTGTCTTTTTGTTTGTTTGTTTTTTCTCCTGCATTCGCTCGTTATTACACGAATTAACGGGACAATTAGAAAATTGTCTTTTGTTTTCTTTTTTTTCTTCTCTTTCTTTTTTTAGGTTTTGAACCAGTTAAAAAGCTAAAACTGGATAGTTAAATATATTATTATTCGATTATATTATATTAATTGATTATATATTATATATAGAATTATCTTTGTCTTCAAGTCCAGCCCCTTAAAGAGAAGGGTTAGCGTTTCGTAAAGTTTCCTGCTTTCTGTTCAATTTCAACATCAATAGGGGACGCTTCGCCCGAGTTAGATAAGGGTGGGATTCGTCGGAGATCTTCAAAGACTTTGCTACTGTGAGAACTCGCTTCTACGATGATTCATCAAGGATTATGAAAGTTGATGGAGCGAGTAAAGTAAGAAGGTCCTGGACTAGTTTGAAATTTCTCTCCTGTAGCAAGTTAAGAGTCTTGAGCATAACATCGAAGAAGAAGGATTCACGTAAGTTTGGACTTCGTCAATCAATCTCGGACCAAATATAGTTTTATCGAGAATTCATTTAATAGGTAGAGAAGAAAGCGTTATAATAGACGCTTAGAAATGCTTGTCGTGTGTGTGTGTGTGTGTGTAAAATCAATAGTATCAGTATATATGAGTGTGAAACGAAAACCTCATGCCAAATACTTAAATTAGGCATTCGTGAAGAGATTGGACGGTGGGCCCTGGATAGCTCAATGGATTAAAAACAGTTTCTCGGAAAGTAAAAGATCCGTGGTTCGAGTCCCGGTTCTTCAGTCAGTCCCATGATCCAATTTTTTCACGAATCTTACAATTGGGAGTTCATTTAGGATGAAGGGTTGCTTTGTAATAAGTTTCAACAATCGTGCAACAACGAGAGAAAAATAGTTAATTGAAGATCAATCAAAGTGAGGTTAGGTGATACTAGCGACGCTGATGAACGCGGTTGGCTGGGGAACTAGGCAATAAGATTGAGCATTGAAGATTACGATGTAACGATGTTAATGATGTAACGATGTTAATGATGTAACGATGTTAATGATGTAACGATGAAGGAATTGTGGATGGTTGGGCCCTGGATAACTCAATGGATAAATTACAGTCACCTAAAAAGCAAAAGATCCATGGTTTGAGTCTCCAGTCCAGTTAGTTCAATGGCCCAATTTTTTCACGAATCTTTTATGAGTGTATAACGTTGTATATACATGCACCTATAACATGTGCAATCTATACATGTTACCCTATAGCCATTCGTTTTTACGACTACTCGTAAATACGACTGGAGGAAAAAAAAAAAGTCGAATCGAACTTGTCGGTCGGGGAACTTTGGTCCGGAAAAATTCTTCTTTGGTTCGGAAAATGAAGAAAAACGAAAACGAGAGGGAGAAAGAGAGGGAGAGAGAAGGGTGAGATAGTGCAAAGGGTCTTTAGGTCGCTAATATCGCTCGATTGTGCGAATTTTGTTTGATCAAGACCACCGGGAAAAGCGTCTCTCACGGGTTACGTGCGAGTTCTGACGAACTATTGTGACTCTTCTTTTCCTTCATCGAAAGGAGTTTGGAAAAATATATAAAAAGAGAGAGAAAGAGAGAAAGAGAGAAAGAGAGAGAGAGAGAACAATAAAATGGTCGATATGTTCGAAGATAAAATTTACCAAGTTGAAAATGTAATTTCTTCTTCACACCCAACTCGAAAGAAATACACGAATGATATCCAATGGTTTGGTTCTATTCCCCCATACAAAAATCTTGAGTATCGATGACGATAAAAGACTTACGTTAGATCGAAAGATGGAATCTAAGAAGAAGTCCCGAACACGACGTGAGATACCTTGCTAAGGATAAGACGAAGACACGATGATAAGGAATGCTATAACCCGAATGAAAATAGTACGAAAAGACGTAAGACGTTCTACGTTGAAAGAGCGAAAAATGAGGAATCCCTTCCTCCGTTCTGGAGGTGGAGTTATTGAATATCAAAGTTTCAAAATTCCGCAGTGCCAGCAAAGTTCACTCGAAAACATAAGTTATAAGTAAGTTCGGCTGGCTTGGGCTCAGCGCGAGTTCGGCCGGATGGCTGGCTGGTTGGTTGGCTGGTTGGCTGGCTGGCTGGCGGTGTCTTTGCTACTGCGCCACTGCTAGAAAAGGTTTCTTAGTAAAAGAAAAAGAAAAAAGAAAGAAGAAAGAAAAAAGGAATGAGATGGAAGTAAGAATGAGAGTAAGTGAGTGAGTGAGTGTGAGAGAGAGAGAGAATGAGAAAGAGTTAGTGAGTGAGAGAAAGAAACGAGAACAGGGCTAGGTCATCGGACTTGGGGGGTGAAAAAAGTAGAAGGGCGGAAATGGAAGGACACGACTCGACCCGGCGTGGTCCAGCAACAAAGTAAAAAGAGAAGGAGAATGATCCGTTCCCCGGGTGAAGATCGTTCGTCTCTCCGCGAAACGGAAGTTAGGCCGGAGACTACTTCCTACGACTCGAATACGAAGTTTGGGTTTAGTCCAACTCGCTAAAAGGAAGAAAATTTCGGAAAATAAGGAGGAGTCGTGTGGCGCGCGCGCGCGCGCGCGTGCTACCCCCATTCAAGAAATTTAGCGCTTTGATATGTATGTATGTATGTATGTATGTATGTATGTATGTACCTTCTCTCGTCTTAGAAGCCGGTGCTCTTTTAAACGAACTAGCAGTCCGGATCTTCTTGAAAATGTTCTCGAAGAAAAAGAGTTACTACTCGAGTGACAGAGAAAAAGGGGGATGGTTCAGAAGGAAAAACTTCTATATAGGAAAGAAAACGTTTCTTTGAAAATGTTCTTTCGTAAAAATTCTACTTTGAGAAAAAAAAAAAAGAAATAGGATACATGTCATCATTAGCCATTGTTATCTCTCTTTGCTAATGTATTTTATTACTTTACGATTATGTAATTATTTTTATATAAAAGAAAACTCTCGTTTAAATAATGATAAATTTATTGATATATGCGAGTGTAAAAATTATTATACAGTCACGCTGTTTAACGAAACTTTTAAAAAGTCTAATAATTATTTATACGTGTCAGGTTGAGAGGAAATTTAAGTAAGTGTGAGTATCGATGTTTCTAGAATTATTGATTGACGATTACTTTATAAGTATCGCTAAAAAAATGTTATTCTTTATTTGTCATGTGTGTGATGATGCATTCTGATGCGTTCTGATGCATTCTGATGTTGAATTGTTCTTACCACGAGTGTTTGTATGTGAAAGACAACAACGAAGAATTGAACACGACGGTATTTTCATTAATTACGAAATTTAAAAGTAACACACAACACAACGAGTTGGATTGATTGATCGTCAGTTTAGATTATAAATATTTATCATTTAATTCAATCTCATTTCCTCCATAATATCAAACACTAAACATTATTAAATCAAATAAATCCAAAGTTGAAATCTCAAACAAACGTATATAGAAAAATTAACATATAGATATTATTAAACAAAAATTTATTTCAATAAATAATTGTACGACCGAACACGAGTTGATCTAAATACAAGTAGAAAGAGTCAATCATATTTCTCTATTGAATGTTTCCATCCTGTATAGGAACGGTAACAAAAAATTGAAACGAAAGAGAACAAGAGAAAGAGAAACACACACACACACACACACAAAGAGATAGAAAGTAAACGATATGAAAAAAAAAAAGAAAAAAGAACGGGGGTGGTGGTAGGAGCAATAGCGTTTCGTGATTTGCGTTATTTACTTTTCATCATGTATGTTCGGGTAGATTCATACGGTACCTATACCGATCCCACCCTTGCGTTATTTCGGAAGAGGATAGTTGGACGGAACGAGAACGGCATGTCCAACGCCGGGAATGGTCCAGCTACGCCCCAATGCTTTTCGGGGAGCTTCCCCATAAATTGAATACTAATTGACACGAGCTAGCGTTTCCCTGCGTTGTATTTCGCGCGTTTAACTTTCATCGCCCGGCCACTGTGTTTAAATGCCGACGCATATGTACAAGGATATAAATTTCGGGATAAATACGTACGACAGCCGGTTAATGCGAGTTGAACCCCCACCCTAATCCACCCTCCTACATCCCATCACCGCTATCACCACCACCACTACTGTTATCATCTCCTCCTACACCCCTATCACCTCTTCTACCACCTCTTTCTCTTTCTCTTTCTCTTTACCCCACCTCGGTCTCCCCCCTTTGTCTCCTCCCTTTCCTCCTCCTCCTCCTCCCCCTCCCCCACCCATCCGGCCACGTTACCTTTGCCATCTGAATCAATACCTACTTGTTTACTGGACCGTTGCCAGCGGGATTTCACCAAACCGGTGATCGTCCTATCCTAATTAATTCTACCTTTTGTGTTACGGTTGTTTCGCAACTTCGATGGTTATTGACGACCGGTTGGAAAACGTATAACTTAACTTACCTGAATTTTCCTTTATCTTTATCTTTCTCTCTCTCTCTTTCTCATTCAAGCACGAATCTCGGACTAATTGTCAAAGTCCTATATATTCTTCTCTTTGATTTCCTTTTTTTTCTTTTTTTTCTTCCCCTTATCTCGTTTGACCAGCTCTCTCTCTCTTTCTCAACTTCTCTTTTTTCATGTTTTCTCTTTCTCTCGATTTGATTCTTTGATCGAATACGAACTCGATATTACTGAAATAGAGGGAGGTGGGGGGGGTTCGACATTGCTCGACGTTTTCACCACCGTCAAAAGTTTCAACGAAATAACCTTTTTTTTTTTTCGATTAAATCTCGTAAAGTGACATTCTTACCGAACCGTTTTAACTTCAAATTGACGTTGTTTTTTTTTTGATATTGAAATAAATATGTTTATCCTCTGTTCCTTTTTAAACGCGTGATATATTTTGATTCTTTCGTTATGCTCGTTTTAACTCGCGACGTAATATCTGTGTGTATTATTAATTATCGTGTTATTATTATTTAAAGTTACGTTATATATTAATTTGTTTTATGTAAATATGTTTGGTTTTACACGATGCATAAATTCATGTCAATGCGATCCAAGCTTAAATGGAAGATACTTCCACTCCTCGCTTGATGTTTTAAGATTACTTTGATATTTAAAACTTTCATGTGACATCTACAACGGTCAGTGTTAATAAACAGGCAAATGAGAACTCGGTTTGTTCAAAAGGGATTCATACGTTCAAAAGCCGGATGAATTTCAGGTGACATCGACGTGGAAAATTGGATATAAATTGAAGTCGAAACAGGTAGTAGAAGAACTCGAACTATTTATCTAGATGAGATAGTTAACTCGACATATTATATATATATCGTATCTTGTCTATCGTGGATAATTTTTGTTCATGAATTTTAACTATTTTATACTTTTGTAAAATAACTTTAATCTAGCATTGGAAAAATTTTATAATAAACGAATGTGAATGTATGTGTTTGAGAAAGAATCGATGAGCTTGTGTGTGCGAATGATTTGTGTATTAATATGTGATTGATTTGTGAAAGATTATGTTACATAATTGACAAATTAGGAAAGATAATAAACGATAGTTTCTAGATGAATGCAATAAACGATGGTTGTTAGACGAGTGCAGTAAATGTTAGTGATTAAATGAACACAGTTGAATTTAGACGATAAAAGTAGATGTTAGACGAAAGTAAATGAATCTAGACGAGTGTAGACGAATAGAAGATAGACGAATAGATAATAGAAGAGTAGAAGAAACAACGAAAAGTAAACACTACGAATAGATGATTAAACGAAACGGAAGATGATCGAGAACGAGTTTACTATTGTTTCTATTCCTACTATTATTAAAAAATTACTATTATTGTATAAATATTATATTATACATGTATATATATAAGATAAATTTGTGTGCAGAATAGAAAATTATGAAAAAGAAAAATTCACAATTAATATATTTTTTGTTTTATTAATAGAAAAAAAATGCAATTAATTTTTAAGAAAAATTTGTTAGAAGTTAACGCTACTCCTTATTATCATTGCCATTATCTACTTTTATACATATATATAGGAAATATACGTACAATAAACTAAAGTGTAAAATAAAAAATAATTATAAGCATGAATAATTAATATATGTACGAGATAGGAACGTGTATGGTAAGAATATGTGTAAAGGTGATAATGTTTTCTATAGGATTTTCGAAAAGTTAAAAGCAAATGAAAAATAAGTATGACGTTTGGCAGTTAGCATTTTTTTTAGCAGCATATCATTGAGATTTGATCACGCTGTATGGTTTTTGGTTATGTTATGAAAGATCGGATTCGTATTATTATTTCATACACGGTATATCAGTGGATTGTTCTTGTACTACGTAAATAATCTTCATAAATCTATATTTGGACATATTTTCGAACCAATCGTCTAACAGTATTTGAGTTTACATATAAACGAACCTAATATGACACTAAGATCACGAGGAAAAGCCAGTCTTAGATTTATTCTTCATAACTTTTGTCTCAGTCTGTGTTGGAAAGCTCGTTTGATATCGAAATGACGTTTGGAATTTAAGGAAACTCTTTTAACTAATCTATGATCCAAAAATTGTTTCTTGTAAGTAAAATTCTAAAATAAATTTCTTTTAAATTAAAATAATAAAAATGTTACATTATTTCGAAATATAAATTTATAAATTATGCTAAAAAATAGACACGCGAGGGTCAAGTATATTAATGAAGAATTAAATATAATTAAAGTGGATTTAATATTTTTACAAAATGATTACAAAAAATGTTTGAGATAAATAATATGTTTCGAATAATGTAACGTCTTTTTTCGCGATATTTTCATTCACACATGTTTAAGACGTTTACTTTAACATACTTACTTAAGATGTTTACATTTAAATTGTCAGTTTGAATATTTCAAATCTATTACCTCATGCATGTTTATTATTTTATTGAATATAATTAATGAATGATAGGTAGTAATAAAAAGAATCTTCAACAATAAAACGACAGTAGTAAAAATGAATAATTTTTACGTGATTTCAGGATAATCGACCACGAAGAAAACAATTGACATTAATAACAAGAAATAAATCCAGTGTTTGGATCTTTAGAGGTGTACATTATCTCAAGTTATCAAAAAATAACGCTTATTGTCATAAAATACTTCAAATAGTGTGTTTCAGAACGAAACATCGTTGATAATATTTGAAAAATGGCAATAACCTTAAGTGACGAGATTTTCCGTAAAGTTTTTAGGTATTTGGCTGATAATGAGCTTGATAGGGTGGCTTACGTTAGCAGGTATCATTGTGAAATCAAATATTTCCAATATATATACATATGTATCTTCTTTTAGAAAATGTTAATGACTAATTGTATAAATTAAAGATTGTTTTTGTTATAGAAATGTATTTACATTTACAATTTTTTCTCATATTCATAGAACTTGGGACATAATGGCAAAAAATGAAAAGTTATTGAGAGGTCCTATATGTGTTCTAAGAAGTAAAGAGAGAACGAATGTTCCTGAAGAGTGGTTAAATGAAAAAGAAAACATTATTACTCATTACGATAATAGATCTTGTTTACAAATTTTTTTCACTAACGATACGGGAGGCCCAAAATTTAGTGGTAACACAAGATTATTATTAAATATATATATATATTCTTTTATAAAATATTAATAGTATTTTTAAGGTATTATGTTTGTTCTTTTTTCTTTTTTTTCTTTTTTTTTTTAAGATTGTCACTGCTTACTTTTACCACCTGACAGCTACACATTATATTTGGAAACTCAATTTGCGACAAATCAATCAAATGAGAATATCTTATGTAGCTTATATTTTCCTAAAACATTTCAGACAAGATCAACAACATTTACATTTATTCAACGATTATTTACGGTCGGATTGTTTTGCCAAGAGATACGTTTTAATTGTGGAACTGACATAAGAGATGTCAAGTTTTTAAAACATAAACTTGCACCGTATTTAGAATGCGACGGTTTTACGAATACCTGTTTGATTACATTTTGCAAAAAATATAGCGTTGTTAATTTTCTAGAATTCCTTCAAGTTTTAAGCGAATGGTAATGTATTTAAATATTTAACATTGTTTGTTTATTTTTTGTTTCTTTTTATTTATACATAATCAATTGGTATTAAAAAATAATTTCGAAGTTTTTTCTTACCGTAGGTTTCCAGAAAATAAAATATGTGGTATTTGGGGTGGTATTATAGATGCACTATCAGTTTGTCAAATTGTTTATAAAAAGGAATTTTGTGGTGTTGATACGGAGTTTTCATTTATTCTAATAAATAGTCCATATATGAATGTCTGGACTGAATTGTTGGACGATGATGACGATTCAGAAATCAAAATCAAAGAGAAATTAAGAATTATGAAAGAACATATTAAATTAAGAACACATTCGGTCGCTCTAATGCACATCAATACACCGCGTCTTTCTAAATTTTATTCATTAGATTTAAATATATTTCAAGAAATTTTTCCCAATTTATCTTTATTCCCAATTTACGGTGTAGCAGTATTACACGGAAATTCTTTCAACGGTAAGTAAATTGTCAATGAGAAAAAAAAGAAATACAAATATTTTATTTACATTTGTATGTATTAGAAAAATAATTCAGGTTTTTTTTTTTTTTTTTTTTTCCTTAAAATGTATTCCAGATTTCACGGAAAATTTTGTAGCGCGTACATCAAATAGAACAGCTGCAAATACAAGTATTATGATAATCACATATGGTTAGATGATACTGTATGAAATGTTCAAATAATATTAAAATTTATACCGTGCATTTAAAAGATGAAATACATAAAAAGAAAGATGTATGTATATATATATATTATATATATGTATTTATGTATATGTGTGTAAATATCTAATAACATTTCAATTTAAAATTCATCACATTTTTTAATAACAATTTTAATTTTCTAATGATATATATTATAGAGATCGTCAAAAAACATTAAAAAATTGTTTTATTTATTAAATGCATATACATATATATATATATATATCAATCAAATAAACAACGATATATAATTATGTTATAATAATTTTGTAAATATTAGATTCATTTGAAATATATTTGTCATATGTGTTATATGATTTAAAATGATTTTCTGGTTGTAGTTCATTATCAGCTATCCTTTTTTTTTTACTTTTAAATCAACATCATATTTTACTGTAAACTAATTTCACTGTCATCTAATGCTTACTTTCATACGTTTCAATAGAAATAAAAACGGTCGTTTCGTGTTGTTCTATACAATGTTCATCATTCTATTGATACTGTAAACCTAAAAGACGAACTTCAAGAGCTTGGGTACGAAATCGTAAACATAATCAACATCAAATACAGAATTATTTCAATATAGAATTATTAAGCAGCTTGCTTTTAATGTTCTATATTATAATCTTGAAACAAATACCAAACAATAATATAATATATAACGTATCTAATTGTAAGTGGATGGAGGTTAGAAGACCAATAAACAAAGTAAATCTTTTTGCAACACATCTGGCAGATGTATTTAAACTATTCCCCCTCCTATTTAACTCATAGAAGAAGAAAAAAATAAAAAATTTCCTGTATGCACTATTTTTGAAATTTAAACTTACAATTTTGAAATTGAAATTAACAATTTATATGATGGATTATTATTTCAATTACATTTTTCAAATAATTGATTAATATATAACGATTTGAAATTCTGCATTCAATTTTATTACTATTTTTCATTTCAAAAATATTGTTTGATTAAGTATTTAAATTATTATCCATTGTTAAATTATTCAATGACTTGTTATTTTAGCGTATACGATATGAATAGAAATTCATAAATTGTATGTAAATTAATTTAAGAAGAAAAATTCACAAGTGATAGTAGGATTGAAACGATCAAATTCAGTATTTCAAATAAAAAAAAATAAACAAAGCCTATCACATATTATAAAATAACGTTGCGATTGATAATAGATATAAGAAATAATTTGGTATGGGTAGAGGAGTGGGGGAGTGAGGGGGAGAGGGATGGTTGGCGGTGGTTTAATCTATATCGCGGTTTTAGGGTGCAACGTGTGTTCCGTCAGATATAAATATGTTTCTATCAGTATAAAAAGAAATAAATCATAAAATATCGATGGAAACACTTCGACGGAATTCAAAGTATCGTAGAATTTAACGACTAACCGCAAATATCGGTTTCTGTCATCGGACGCCGGAATTACTCTATCGAACCGTAAAAAAACAGGTTGACGGGCGTATCTACCGGTAACGAATTTGTCATGTTGCTTCCGCTTTGCAAAACGAATAACTCGGCATTTCTTTTCTGTCCTGTTCCACGTCTATTTACCTTTTGAAACAAAGCGATAGATAACGTATTGCGGTTACCGATTGGTTAATTAAATGCCCGTACCACATGTATGAAATTGACCTCTTTTATTCATCCATCATCATCGATGATATAACAATCATTGTTTTCTATCCTTTTCAAGTAATTTCTACAAAAATTTGTAATCAAAATAATATCATACAACGTTATTACGAATTTTATTACAAGATTAATACAAATTTTTTTTTGTTTCTCCTCAAAGACGTTAATCTTTAAACATAAATCGATACAACATTTCTAATAAAACTTGTGAACATTGTATATATAAAGAACAATATTTTACAATAAATAAATATATTTTAGAAACTGGATTAGATCGTTTTAGCAATAATTTCGTGGATAAATATAAAATACACTTTAACGATTGAAATTTCTTTAAATAATAATTGAACAAAAATATAATACTTACAATTATTATATTAGTCTCGTAAAGTGAAACGAAGAATAGCAATAAACGTCCGTGTTATTATAATAAAGTAATTAGAAATTACACATCTAGTTTTGGAATACATACATACATACATACATACATACATATACATAAGTTTATTTTCTAAAGTAAAGTAGAATTAAAGGTTACTCGTATTCCACTCTTAAAACTAATAAATCTAAGAAAGTAGATGAAGAAAGCTAATGCTTCTTGGCCATTTCTGCCATGCAACTTAATTGCATCGCGGAAGAGGGCCACTTTATCCTCGGCACTCGTATTTTCCGTCCTCGAAGTCAGCGATTTCCATTACATTTACCCTTAGCAAGAACTTGGAACCTACTACCGTAACTTACGTTAGGTTACTCTCGAACGAATCAACGAACAAACGAACGAGTATAAGTACGAGTGTGCATCATTTCCAAATAATATCGAATAATCGAGAATATTAAGACATTAGGAACAATTTTAAACATTAAATTATAACGGATTAATACATTACGAAGTGTAGATGTTTTGTGTTTCGAATATTAAAAATCAAAATCAAAATGTATGTTTACTTAAGGGGTTACATGGGTTTGGGACTTTCAAAAAAATTTTTTTTTTTTATTTTTTTTTTTTCAATTCTACAACTCATCTAGAATATTGTATTCAATTTTGAAGTCGATAGGAGTAGTAGTTTAAAAGATAGAGCCTTGAGAAGCACTCAAATCTTTCAACGCGTTTTTCTCAAAACGCTTTTTCTAAAGTCTGTTGTCAAGATTTCTCGAAAACTATTTAACCAATTTTGATGAAATTTGCTACACGTCTTCGTGATACTATTGACAAGAACTTGGACGAAGGATTTTCGTTTTTTTTATAAAATCGAATTTTAAGAAACCAAAATGTGGTGCAAATTCTAGCGAAATTTGAATGTTCTTGCTAAAAACGTTGCCAAAAATCCAAATTTTAATTTTGTTCTTTTTCCTTCGTCCAGTTTGTAGTTTTAAGTATTCACTAAAAAATCCTATTTTTTCAACAGAAAAACCCCCACCGTTTATAAGTTCTGCTGTCAACGCGAAAACACTTTTTTTCGGTAGGGTCACCGGAAATGACGTCGCAATAACTGAGTTTAAAATATTTTTCAACCAAAAATTCAGAAAATGTTCTTCAAATATGTATCTTAAATACTATAAAAAGTTTGAATAAGAATTCCATTTTTTATATAGAAAAAAAAATTGTAAAAAATCTGCTATTTTTTCCCGGTGTAAACCCATGTAACCCCTTAAAGAAAAAAGAGACGCTGAACTGTAAAGATTAAGTTGCTGAAGAAGTCCCAATAAAGGGACGAAACGTTCAACTTAGTAAGATTAAGTTCTACTTCTATTTTTTGATATCCAAATTCCCTTTGATACCTTCTTATCAAGAATTAAATTGTAACAATTTTCAATTGTAATACTATCGATCGAAAAGAAATTCCATTCCTTTTGTTCGTCTATTCTAAAACACATGGTTGAACGATTCGAATCGGTCAGAAATCGATAACACGTTAGTATAGAAAGACTTACTATCTTCTCTAGACGGTAAAAGAGGTACCATGTGAACGAACGAACGGGGGAAACGATAGATCGATATACAAGTCTCTACTATTGAGATCCTACCATTGCTGTTCTCTCTTCGACCGTACGGGGCCAGCTAAACTTTTTGACTTGAAACGGATGAACGCGCCAATGGTATCGATACGTCGACGCGCACGAATCTCTTCCATGCAAAGGTTCTGGGGAAATCACTCATACAAATGCATATATATATATATATAGACACACATGTACATTTATATATGAACGTGAACATCGACAACCCCTCTCTGTCTCTCTACGAACCCTGAAACGTTGGAAACCTTCGTGAATTACGAGTTTTACATTGACGTGGATATCGGCTATTTCCGGTCGACCGACAACGTCCAAATCGCGATCCGTGATTCTCTCTTCTCTGTTTATATGCGTGTGTACGTATATGTGATACGTCTTTCTCTTTCTCTTTCTACCTTTGTGTGGCTCTTTGAAACCAGCCAATAGTTGCTTCGATGTTACCCTATACGAAAATACCATCTACAATATCCTGTTTGTTTCCTAAGCTAGAGATTTCAATTTTACGATAAATATAATATAATCATGATTTTTGTATATTTATGTTACTTTAATATACTATTCGTGGAGATTTGTTAGGTTTTGTTAGTTAGTTTAAAAAAAAAAAAAGAAGAAAAGAAATTAGTTTTAATTTCAGTTTTGTTTTTACAGTTTATAAATGTATTGTATGTATAATAGTTGTTTGTTTGAATTTTGTAATAAGGAAAATTGTATCGGAAGCCTTCGAAACTTAAAAGGGACGGAGTATAAATAAATAAAAATAAATAATACTATTCGAGGAATTTATTCTTGTTATATTGCATTTATATGTAAATAAAATTAGATATTTGATATATCATTTGACAAGATATAACTGACGAGATTGGAAAATATTGTTTAAAATGATTAATTTGTGCTGATTTTTATATTTTATTTATGTATTCTTCTCTCGAGAATAAAACAAATAAAAAAAAAACAGTTGATATTTTGATGGGGAAATTATTAAACTGATCGTGCTGTATAAGTTATCGAAAAAACTTCAACGCGTAAGAATATTAAAAAATATTTAATAAAATTCACCAGATAGATTTTTTAAGAGAAATCTTGTAAATATTTTCCATCACTTAATACAAGATTTTTCTATATATGTATGTAATTTATATTCGAGCTTTATGTACACATGTAACTGTACTTTAAAATCATTTAAAATTTTAGCAACAAACATTTCAGACATAATGTAGACACTTTCTAGTGTTTCAATATATAAAAATAATTTTTGCTTAAAAATCACATTAGAAACGCAAGGAAGAACAAAATTAAATACCATTTGAGAAAACGGTGGATACCAGTGTCAAAATTATTTTTCGGAAATACTTGAAATACAGAAACAATGAAAAAGTTGAATTAAACAAATTCGACGATTCCCAATCATTGAAAGAAATCTTGGATTCCAAATACAAAAACAAACAATAATTATCCTTTTACTTTACCATTGTAAAAAACGAATGAACTATTCCGAAAAATTGAATTACGTATTAAAAATTGTAACAAGTAACTATACCTATTCGATCTAATAGGTTAAACTCTGGTATAGATAGTAATACAAATTTCAGTATGGCACGTGTATTATGCGCTTTGTGGAATTACGTGGAGAGGAAAGTTTGACGATGAAAACGGTGCAACAGTCATTATCGATGATCGTAAAATAGTGACCTCGATGGTTCTAGCTAGGGATCTCGTTGTCGTTGACTACTACTAGTGTTACCGAGTAGTGCCGAATATGATATAATAGCTACGTCTAATGGGCAAATATAAATAAAGGATAATAGATATTCATGAAGCTGACGGGATATATGGTGGCCGGTTTTATCACGCGTTAGATGAAGTGTATATATCAAAAATTTACGCGAACGCTTGACGCAATCTATACCGTGCCCTCTTGAATATTCATGTTACACAATATGGAGATGGATGTGCTCTCGTAAAATAGGTAAAATAGATAATATTCCGCTTGATATCGTATCAACTGGCCGATTCAAATTGTCTTCCTAATGAAAATACGCTTCAAACGATTACCACCATGGTACTTTAACAAGAGTCACGACCTTCCCTGCATGCAATTTTGTATCCTGATCCTTCTCTACAATCTACACGGTGTTTCATTTTCATCTCAACAAATATATATATATATATTGTCCATGAATATTATTGAATTAAATATACCAGATGGATTTTTATATTTTATTTTCCTATTTTTTTTGTTCTATTTTTACAATATAATTTATTCATATGCTAACGTAATAAGAGTTAAGTTTTTTTTACATTTATTTTATGTGAGATTATCACGTTGGTTAGCATAAATGATATTTTGATAATAATAGAGATGGGACCACGCTCTATTTGAACCATCGTCACAATATCGATTATAGTGTAGTAAAATATAATAATATAATAATCATAATATAAGCTTATTTTTCTGTAGAATTATTATGCTGATAAATTGTATGAATTCTTGAAATATCTATTATACAAAGAAAAATATTCAATAATTATTATTAAATAAAATGTTTAATCATGTGTAGATACTTTATTATAATATTAAAACAAAGATATCATAACATATATTGTAAATGACTGATTTTTTGTTTAACTCTATAATGTTAATCTATGAGAGAATCTAATTATTAATAATTTTCTTCTAATTTTCTAATAAAAAAGCTTTACGACCATATTTTTCTAGAGAAATAAAGGGAAAAAGATAATGAGAGAAAAATAAAAAGAAGAAGAAGAAAAAAAGTATCAAGAAAGAAAAATAATTACTATGTTGCATAAGTACAAAAACAATTCAGAATTCACTTGTTTATCATCTTTATATTTTTCGGAAAATTTTCTAATAAAACACGTCTACGATCCAACACATATTTTTCTACAAAACGTTTTTCCTATTTTTAATCGAGGAATATGCTTAAGTTTTTCGTCTAAGTAAAAATGAAACAACCTGCATAATGCGGTAGGAAAAGAGATAGAGATAGTTAAGAGAAGGAAACTAAGAAGAAGAAAAAGGGGGAAGTGCAAGTAGAGAAAGATAGAAAGAGAAATAATTACAATGTCCCAGTAGTACGAAAACATTTTCCTTGGGAAAAAGAAACCACGTTAAGGCAATTAATTTTCGGTTCTTTTGACCTCGGGAAAGTGGCAAAGAGGGAAAGAGGAGAAGAAAAATATAAAGAGTGTGAGAGAGAGAGAGAGAGAGAAAGAAGAGGTCGATGAAAACGATGAAAATGAAGAAAATGAAGAAAATGAAGGGAATGAAGGAGACACTCGTAAAAGAAACTAGACTTTTCGGCTTATATTGGTTAAATCATCCTTCCACTTAGCTTTTCTCTTTCCTATTTCTTTCTTCTTCTTTCTTTTTCTTTTTCTTTTTCTTTTTTTTTTGTTCGTTGGGAACCCTCTTCAAAACAAAGTCTCAAAAGACGAAGTAAGAAGTTGGACGAATCGTTTCTTGCCTATCCCTCCTCCCCCACCCTCACCCCTCACTGTTATTAAAACGTCAACCTGTTCATGGTTTTTCTTTCGATCGTTTTTATTGAACCATACAATATATCGAGTCGGTATTATAATCGTTGAGAACGATTATTTAAATTGGAAAATATAATTTAAGGTTGTGCAGTTTCGAGGATTATTGCAGTTAATCGGATACAATGAAAATGATAGTTTATTTGCTACGTTGTATAGTTTAAAATTAAACACTACGAATGGTATCAAATTATTGTATATTAATTTATAAATTAAAAATTTTATTATTCAATGTGGCATTGCTTTTTTCCTAGTTTGATATTACGATAATTATAATTAGAAGTATAATAATTCGCGTTATTTATGACGATACCAAATTTTGCGTTCAACGTCTGAGGGTGTTTAGTGTTAACATTTTCTGCATTCAATATTATTGATTTTGTTTTAATTTAATTTTACGATAATTATAATTGTAGATATTGTTTTTTTTATTATTACATAAGAATTTGATTTTAATTTATTATTTAAACCTTTACCTGATCATATCAATTACATTTAATTGTAAGATATGAAAACTTTAGTAAAAAAAAGATTGGTTATTGAATAAATGAATGAATATTATCTAAATTTTGTTAAAGTAAGATTATGTTCTGATCGATTAATATCACGGTCGAGTAATAGACAAATTCATTAGATAATTTAAGAATTGTAATTGACTGGGCGAGCCCTAAGAACTCTTCTCATTTCAGTTGAATTTTCTATACCGAGAAGATGAGTTGAAGAATCGTTAAAACTTCTTTAAGATCGACGTTCCGAAGTCAATGATGAAACTTCACGAAGAAATTTTTCTGTACTTTAATCTTCGAAGTTTTTTTTTCAGTTTTTTTTAACATCATAAGACATATATGCATTAAGTAAAAAGTTATGGATTGACCAGGAAAGGAAAGAGTAGGAAGGAAAGAAAAATGATGGCCTTCTTTCGAAGTACGTTAGACACGAAAATGCTTTTTAAAGAATGTGATTCATTTTTTTTTTCTTTTTCTTATTTTTTTTATATATCCCCCAGACCATTTACTCTCCTTAGGGATTAGCTAAGTAATTATAGTGAAAGTTCGTGTCGGATGGATGGATTAGATCGGTATTTCGATTTTTATTCAATTTCTTTTATGCAATTATTTATGTTTACAATTATATCGAAAATAATTTTCAATTGAAAAATGTTCCAATTGTATAGATTACGTTTTGTTGTATTGTTGCTGCAACGAGAACATTTTTAAATAATTTTATCGATCGATCTGTCAAATCGTTAAATCTATCTGTTTACTTTTTGTTTTTTCGGTTTACTTAGTCAGTTCTGAGCAGTTTTTGCATAACTGGTTCTACGCCAACTGGAAAGTCATTACTGTCCAGGAATGTGCACCGACATAGTTTCGTTAAATGCGATAGGTCGTCGTCGTCGTCGTTCTTTCATGTATGTGTGTAACAGCTTAAAAACTCTACTTATAATCGTGTGCAATACCCACACACGAAAAAAAGTTCTTGCGCTTGCGTTCAACGTAAAAAGCAAGACCTCCAATTTTTCTCTTTGAATTCGTCGAAATGTAACGAGGTCAAAAGTCGTTATTATGTTACGTCCTTCAATGTTTCGCGACATGCATTTTTATTTTTATACGAAATTTATCATTAATCGGATTACTTTTATTATTTTATTTTATTGTTTTTAACAATATTAACAATTGATTTTACGAGAACTCATTTATACACCGCGTAATGAGTTTGCAATTTTCAACGAGAATCATTGTTCAATGATTTTTTTCTCGTTTAATTAAATACTACTTCTTGTTTTTTTTTGTCTCTTTTCAAAATTATTTCGATGAAATGTGTAAATCGTTTTTTTTTTTTGCGGAATATTTGTAGATCGTATGAATGAATTGAAAAAATAGTCGTCTCGTTTGAATATTCATATCACGACGTGGTATAATCTGTTATAATTGATATATGTATTAAGTAAAAAAGTTAAATGAATCATAGCAGTGTTAAATCCGATAGATAACCTTATCGGTGTTCGATTTTATGCTAATATAATTATAGCCTATCTTTCGTAATGTGTTTTTTTTTTACGATCAACAGGTACTATTATTAAAAGTTAAATATATTTTCAAATTTTATTAATAATAAAGCGTATAAATAATTGATGATTATTATTCGCTAATTGTTAATATTATTAACATTATTAAAACATTTACTTATTGACATTTGTAATTTTATTTTAACATTAAAGTTAATCAAATGATGAACATTTTGATTAAATCATTACACACATATAATATATATATTTGTACAATTTAATTAACTCTTACATTGAAAAAGAAATCTAAAGAAATCTAAAGAAGAAGAAAAAGATGAATTAATAATAAATAAAAATAGAATCAATATTTCTAACGAACCATATATAAATAGTACTTTTCTATCTATATTTCGTTTGATTCGGTTTCTTCCTTCTATTTAGCTCATTACAAGCTTCGATAGCATGAGCCGTGCTTGCAGTTCAATGAAACGTACAGGAAACGGAAATGAATGTGAAGGATGGAAGAAAAGAAGAAGAAGAAGAAGGAAGAAAGGAAAGGAAAGGAACGTAGTAGTACTCAGACGATAGTATACCGCTTTTAAAAGTCTCGAGGTGCTGATGTCGTGCACCACTCAGATTTATTGGCTTCCTGAATCATGGCGACGTGACTGTCGAAGGCAGCCTAATTGATTTTCTTCCTGCCAGCGTTCTTAAAGTTGAGAATTTTACGGCTCGTCGAAGCACCGACGACGTTTTCTTACCCGAGCTTCAAAAATCTCGACACGCCTTTCTCGCGAATACGTCGTAAACCGTTTTGCTTTTCTTTGTTTTCTTTTTTTCTGTTTTTTTTTTCTTTCACACCCGAAAAAATCTCACGGTCTTTTCTCTTTTCTAACTTTAACGTTTTACTAAAAAGATTCATCCTAGGTGTCTATCATCTTTGACAAGTTCCATTTACGAGCTCGGCTTATGTTAGCTTTTTTCATTAAAGTGACGAGATTATTTTAGATTACAAATTTGTCTTTTCGAAATGTATTTTTTTCTTTTTTTTTTTATGCACGGTTATTTTAATTATCATAAATTTATTATGATTGGGATGTTTTATTAAACGAATTCATAAGTATTGTGTTTATATTGTAAATTGGATTTATTTGTGAATCGAACGAGTAACTATGGAAATTAGTATTATTTGGAATTTTTATATAACAAATTATTGTATTTGAAATAAATGTCATAACATTTTATTTAATTTCTTATTTATTACGACTTGTAACCTATGCCAAATCGTAAAATTAAGAATATAAAATATTATTTTGATTTAAATTATCATATTTTATTGAAACATAAATTTGTTATTTATAACCATACATTCATGAATCAATCAAGGTAACATAAAATAGAATTAACAATTCTAAATACGAAATATACTCATAAGAAACTTCATTCGATTCTAATAAATTTCTTCATTTATGTAAAATAATAAAAAAGAAAAAACAAAACGAGTTTGATTTAGCTCTTACTCACTAAAGTAAAAAGATTTTTTCAGATTACAAATTTGTCTTTTGGAAACGTATTTTTTATGCCCGGTGTGTGTGTGTGTGTGTGTGTGATTTTAATTATCATAAAATTATCATAAAATTATTATAATTGGTGTTACTAAAAGAATTCATAAGTATTATGTTTATCTGTAAATTGGATTTATTTATAAATCGAACGAGTAACTATGGAAATTAGTATAACTTGGAATATTTATAACAAATTATTGTATTTAAAATAAATGTCATAGCATTTTATTAAATTTCTTATTAACAATGACATTTATCTATGCAAAATCGTAAAATCAAGAATATCAAATATTATCATGATAATAATTATCATTACATTTAACACAAGCTTCTTATTTAAATAATGAAACCCATTAATGAGATAAATCAAACGTAAAATAAAATCTAATGAAAAATTCTAATTAGAAAATATATTCTTAATAAACATCCGTAATAATAATAATATAATAAATTTCATATATATATATATAAAAGTTCATAGCATTTTATTAAATTTCTTATTAACAACGACATTTATCTATACAAAATCGTAAAATTAAGAATATCAAATATTATCATGATAATAATTATTATTATATTTCAACACATATTATTTAAATAATAAAAAAAATATATTATTACGGAAAAAAATATATTATTATATATTATTATAATAAATTTCATATATATATATATTCTTATATACATTTTTACTATAACTTATATATAATAATTATATACTTATATAATAATAATATTATAATAAATTTCATATATATATATATATATATATATATATATATATATATATATATATATATGTTGAGTAAAATAACAAAGGAGAATATGAGGTGTTCTCGTATATAACTAAATCTCATATTTATCAAATGTATACACACATAATATGTAAATGCCATAATTTAGTACTAAACTCCTTACTTATAACGAGCCCTTATGAATCAACTAAATATATGCGTGTTTCGAAGAGTACACTGGATGAAGTTCTAGTACCGAAAATCCAGGTGATTAACGTTCACGCGTGCGCGTATCGGCTAACACGTATACTCTGACATGTTATAATAGTGATCGTCCTTGTCTACTAGATGCTAACTATACACGTGCCAACTGTACAGACATTTTATATAAACATATATATCAATACATGTATATACATATATGAGATTTTGACGTGTACCGGTGTAAGCACCAGCACCGATGGGTAATCGATTTTCATTATTGGACGTCGCTACCGTAACACAGAATTTCAACGGAACCTAGTCCCGACCTCGGGTCTCGTGTGAGGATACAGAATGAGAGAGAATGAGAGAAAACGAGATAGAGAGAGAGAGAGAGAGAGAGAGAGAGAGAGAGAGAGAAAGAACAGAGAAGGCTCGTCGTTCCATTGCGGATCCTCCTTGTTGGTTTCGATGATACATCGTACAACGATATGGTAAATAATTATACGTTATATACTATTTTTTTTCTTTTTTTTTTTTTATTTCTCTTTTTTTCCCTATCTCCTTGCTATTTTTTTTCCTACCTATGCAGAGATAGTGTATACACTATCGGCCAAAATTTTCGATACAATACTTCATTTCCAACGATATCCCGTATTTTTTATAAGAAAACGATGATACGACTTGTTTTTATTTATTTGTTTGTTTTGTTTTGTTTTGTAATAATCCGAGAGGTAGATTTATTTCTTTACGAAATTTATAATTAGTAATTATGTGTTTTTATTTTTGAATTTATTATTTTCTTTTTTTTTTGATAAATAAATATTTTGTCATTTAAATTCCGGTTTTTTTTGTCGAAAAATCATCTTTACTATGACAATCTGAAATATTTTGACAATTTGTTTATCCAGTGTTTTCAATTGAATATTTTTCTATGGTTTTTTTCGTAGAAGTTATCAAAAATGATCCTAATAGGAAAACACAAGTGTATAAATTGTACGAGATGATTATATATTAATAAAATGTTGAAATCTTTTAACACATAATGCAACTTTTGTTGGTATTACTGATAGATCATTTTTAATATTTATCGATGTTATTCGATTTCTCTATCAAAATCGGTAAACGATTCCAAGCTTTTGACTGGTAGTGTATCTGCATAATATGTACACATAATATAACGAATATACTGGTTCAATTAAAAAAAAAAAAAAAAACATAAAAACAGAATAAAAAAGCATTTCCTCCGGCATACGTACGTTTTATTTCCACCGTGAAAGATTTCGAGTACATCCTACGTATGCTGAAACGTTTCAACAAAAAAGAAAAATATCAAACAAAAACGAAATGAAAAGAAATTAAAAAAAAAAAAAGAAGAAAACAAAAATAAATAAATAAATAAATAAAGAAATAAATAAATAAACGAGCTATCTTGGGATGGATAGAAAAAAAAAAAAAAAATTGCAAGCTCGAATTATTTCCTTCGTATTATTTCGTACGCCCAGTTTGTGTTTCGATACTTTTTTCTCTTTCTTTTTTTCTATCTATTTTTACATTTTTTTCTTTTCTCTTTTTTTTTTCAAGTCGAACCAACTCGTATGTTTCTTTCCTAATTAAACTGATTTTTATTTCCACTCTAACGAGTTTGATTCAATCGGAATTCTCTTCTGTGAAACGATTTTTCTTGCCAATATTGTAGAATATGGAAGAGTGAAGAGGAAGAGAAAGAGAAGGAGGAGGAGGAGGAGGAGTAAAAAAAATCTGGATGGGGGTGTCGGTTTGAAACCCTACATTTTTCTAATGATCCGTATCGGTGGCGAATTTAAAACTTAACCGATCCGTATCGGATATTGACTGTTAGCCGCGAATATGCATGCCATGGTACATACACGCATATATATATATATATTATATATATACCATATATATATATATGGTGATTCGTATCTTCTGATATGAGATATTAAATCTTTGACCGTCGCACACATTCTCATATAACCGAGATAGAAGAGATCTCTCCTATCTAAATGTAAAATACCACAAATAGTTAATAAACCGTAACAATCGAGATTGCAATTGATCGTTCGGAAAATTGCTATCATTTCACCCCATTCCTTTGTCCTTAATGGGCTTGCAATCTCACTGTAACGATCAAAAGAAAAGAAATAAAATAATAATAATAAAAAGATGATCAACACAAAAAGTGAGAGAATGAGAGAAAGAGAGAATGAGGTAAAAAAACGAGGTAAAAAACGAGAAAGAAAAAGAAGAAGAAGAATAATAAGCTTCGTTTTATTATTGAGATAGGAAAAACAGATTGATTTATGATAGGAATGAAAATGATATCATATTGAATAGCAACTAACAACGAGAGAGAAGAGAAAACGATAAGTTTAACGAGAAATCATTCTGTTTTAGTGACGCAATCGTTAACGAACCGTGATTACCCTCACCCCATTTGTTAAGACAAATTAAAACAGATGGACGAGAAGTTATTAAAAAATATCAATATCTTTTTCTGTCTTTCTATTTCTGTTTCTTTCTCTCTTTTTCTCTCTTTTTTATCGAAGTGTAGTTAAAGTTGATTCTAATCAACTCGCGGAATATCGAAAATTGACCGAGTTTTTGTTTCCAATTGGGGCACATCTTCCGTTATTTTGCAATACAAAGACTAACGTTTTCTCGAGCGAGAAAATAGATTCGATTAAGCGACGATTGATGCGCGAATCATTTTCCAAGCTTTCTCTTCTCTTCTTCTGCTCACTAACACACCCCCGCCCCGCCCAACCCCACCCAATTTTTCCCCGCATACCTTTTTTTCTTTTAAAGCTCATATATCTTTCTTTTTTTATTATCTCAACGATAATAATAAAAGATACAATCTTGTTTTATAGATTTCGGTAGTAGTTTTTCAACGCGTTCGTGATATATTTTTCAAATAATATATAGGTATATCTATGTGTGTTTGTGTGTGTGTGTGGGTTGGTGGTTTGTAAAAGAAAAAGAAAAGTATCTTAAAATTACTGTGAAAACTTATATACTTTGTTTTCTCGATTGTTGAATTTTCTTTTAAATTCGCATAACTTTATTTTCCACAAATTAGAAATACGAACGAATATTATATATTATTATATTCAAATTTTGTTTGTAATTATTTAAGAATTTTGTTCTTATTATTATTGATATTGAGAAAAGTAAAATAAACAAAAATAAGCAATAATAAATCAATCATAAAATTAACAATTATTTAATTGCACCCGTAACAGAGACGAAAAATAAGACTCGTATGCATCTTTTGAATACTACTGATTCGTATTAATTTTGTTTCTTCTAAGAATTCTACGAAAAAAAATAGTTTCGTCATGTAAGAGGTGTGATTTTACAATGCAAACAATTAAACGTCATCGTATTTTCAAAAATGTTTGCAATAAATTTAATAAAATTCGACTAAACGAATGTTTGCAGCACGATATTAAAACGCATTTTGAATTAGTTGTATTTTTTTGGAGAAAGATGGAAGTTAAAAATAATTTTTGATAGAATAAAATAAGAAATGTTAGCTAAGAAATAATTAATTGAAAAGAGAAGATAGGGAGTTAGTTAATACTTTAAGAAAAACGATTGTGTGTGATATAGAGAAATATATAAGAGATATATATATATATATATATTTTTGTAAAAAGAATAAGTTGCAACGGAAGCCCTCTAAACCCGAAAATAACCCGGAGTAAGAATAAATAAATAAATAAATAAATAAATAAATAAATAAATAAATAAATAAATAAATAAATAAATATTAAGACGCATTTTAAGGTTGGTCAAAAATTGCAAGCGTATATTTTTTTTCTTTTTTTTTTTTTTCTTTTCGGAAATGATTCGTATCTCTCCAATTAATTATATTTCGAATATCCAAAGCATACTCTTTTGTATTTTGATATTCTCAATATATCCCTCTTCGACACACATTTAGTTAGTTTTACATACGTTTCCGTTAAATTTGTAACGTTCTACGCTTTACAATGCGTATCTCTATTTTCTCTGACTGTATTTCTCTACCCTTTTTCTCGCTCATTCGGTGGGATAAATATTATGGTTTGAGAGAATACGAGAATGGAAACGGAGTACGGATATCCGGACTCCGTGAGGAGGACCGGATACGTGCACCACTCGTCTTTTATGATCCGACTACGGGAAAAAAAAAGAATAAAAAAATAATTGCAACAACAACAATAACACAACACAACACAACAACAAGGATACATATACATGTTGTATACACGTTGTTTACGAATCGACGCCGCGTTTCTAGTTGTCGGAAACATTGCAAAACACGAATAGAATGCATGTTCAACGTATATCTACGTTCTTCTTTCCTTCTACATCAAATTGCACGTTACCTCGAATGAAAAAGCACGTGGATCAACAACCAGTCAGGATGATTACGCTCGATCATTCATATTTTTTTTTCCTTTTAAATATATTTCTTGAAGTTATACCTTTTTTTTTGACGCGTTTTAGAAAGTGAGGTTAGATAAGACCGAAAAATCGACACCACGAAGTTGTCGATATTAACGATGCGCGGGAAAATTCAAGTTATTTTTGAGGTTATGTTCGTTTTGGTACGTTAAAGAAGTATAATGTGCATACATAAGAACACATCAGTTTTTTTTCTTTACCGTTGTTTATTAATTCTCCTTCCTCTTTTCTTCTCGATGACTTTATTTTCTTTATAGATTAAATCTTAATCAACGTTCTATTTTTTATTTTTCTACTATAGAATGGTACGATACATGTGACGGGGGCAGAGGGGGAGGGGTGGCGTACGAGCTGCTAAAAACTGCAAATCAATTTAGTTTCCTTTTTCTTTTAGTTATAATTGTACACGATTAATCAAACGATATGTGATTTATACGATATGTTTCACATTCTATTTACTTTTATTGTTTTACTTTATTTATTTATATAGAATTAACGAAAGGATTAATTACGAATACAATTTCAGACATAGCGAAACGAAAGAGAGAGAGAGATAGAGAGATAGTTGTCTTTCGTAAATTTTCCGAGTTTCGATATTGGAAAGGAAATATATCTAAGTCACGTGTTTCGTCTATTGTGCATTCACTCATACCAAAGATTTATTATGATCCACGTGTATCTCATTAGATTTACTAAGGACGTTCCCATTTCTACGTACCTCAACGTCTTAAAGTCTTTGTTAAGGATTCATTTCCTATACGTTTCTATCACGTACGCGTACTTAGAATTCTATCGAACCTAATTTACTTGAACATTCATTCAAAGCACAACGCGATATCATAATTCCCATTTTTTAATGACACTATTCTACACAATTTATTTGTTTCTTCTTTCATTATTATTTTATATACACATAAAACAAATGAAAAATATCATAGGAAAATTTGTCTTTTTCCTTTTATTACAATTCGGGTTTTCTCGAGTGGACAACTTTTGCATCGTTCTCTTACTTAAATTGACTTACATAATGCAACAATGGATTCGTGAAGATCCATAGAGTGAGATGGTGTATACCTACGAATGAATGTGAGAAACTAAAGGGAAATAGAAAGAGATGAGAAGAGAAGAGAAGAGACAAGAAGAGAGAGATAGAGATAGAATATCGTAAACGTAAAGCTCTTGTTAGTTCCAACTCGGCTACGTTCAATTGTCTTTAATCCACCCGAACCGTCTCTGCCATTTGTCTTTCTCTGCTACCAACGTTGCTCTCTGGATATATAAGACGAGCTAACAACAGATAGACTGCGAAACTCCTTTCGGAAATAAGGACAACGCATTTGGTAACACCAAGAACATAGAAATTCTTTAGTTATCCATCATCCTTAAAGGCAAGAAATCGCTTTACGATTCGTCGAGCTTCTCTAAAAAGCATCGCGTTTACGTAAGAACGATGAAAAACGTTTTTCTTTACATTTCTTCATCTTCTTTTTAAAATCTATCCAAAAGAATATCAAACAGTATAGAGTTCTTTTACCGAAATATCAAAAATATACGAAGAGAAAAGAAGATAAAGATAAAGATAAAAAGAGAGAATAGGAAAAATAGGAAAAGGGTTCGGTACTATGTTGAAATTCGTAGGATTGGTGTGATCATCGAGTTGAAAAGGCACGTCGATATTATACACGGGCAAGATAGAAAAATTTGCTGCCATTTGTAAGTTGAGATGCGTCCGAGAATATCGTTCTAAACGAATGTATTATATTAGTAGGACGCGCATACGTCTCTCTCTATATCTCTCTCTCTCTCTTTCTGGATCCTCATTTCCCGTGGATGCGCGTTACATTATTCCGAGATGCTTTTCATTGTTACTGGCAGAGTGCCGAGGATAGGTAATGGCCGAAGATCGGTTTTCCTAGTCGGTATTCGCATAGTTCATGCTATTATCTTTCCTTTCTATCCTTCTTCCTTTCTCTCTTTTATCTTTTATCTTTTATCTTGTATTTTTGTATTCTTTTTATTCGCACTCTTTAAGAAAATATTATTATTATGAACTGTAAATGATCAAGTTGCTGATGAAGTCCCCAGTAAGGGACAAAACGTACAACTAGTTCAAAATAAATTGTTCATAAGATTTATTAACCGTCTATAATTCCCTTTGAGACTTATATATTAATATATTTTTTGGACAAGAATATTAATAATTAAATTATAAATTTTATATTTATTTGATTACGTGTGATAAGATAAGGTGTTTAGGATCAAATTGTATTGTAATATGTTAAGTTTTATTGAAATGTATGACTCTGTAAATAAGATAATATGTATTGACACGTGAACTGTAAATGATCAAGTTGCTGATGAAGTACCCAGTAAGGGACGAAACGTACAACTAGTTCAAAATAAATTGTTCATAAGATTTATTAACCGTTTATAATTCCCTTTGATACTTATATATTAATAACATATTTTTGAATAAGAATATTGATAATTAAATAATTATTACATTGAAAATGATTCTTCGTCAGTTATCAAAGTATTTTTTGTTTGACACTTATTCCCTTGTTTAAAACCAACCGACAAATGATTTCTACGCAAAAATGTCCCAGATACATTAATTATTTTCCTTTAGGACGTTGATAGGGATTACAAGTGCTTCGTGTGTCATACTTTATTCTAGACGTTGTTAGGATAATTAACTTGATAGTTTCCACTGGGAGCTTTTCCATGGACGGTCCCGCTAAGTTAACTTCTTAATTGTCCGTTTAAACGATACGAGTAATTAAAGGTAGAAACGTATTACCGCATACAAACTTAAATACAAAATACAAACGCGTTCGATGAAACATTTTCTTTGTTTTAAATGCGAATTAAAAAAAAAAAAGAAACGAAAGAAAAATGTTGGCCGGGTGGCTGGGGAGGGGGTGGAGGTGAGTGGAGGCAAGTGAAATAATGACAGAGATAAAAGTAGGTGAGCTTTTTTTCTGTTATACCTACTCAATCTACTATGATTTGTTTATCTCGTTTATACCGAAAGAAAACTAGAGAAAGAAAGATTGAGATAGTAAAGAAGAGAGAAACAGGGGAAAAGGGGGTAAAAAGGGGTTGGGGGTTGGGGGAGGGAGCTTGAAATAATACGTTACGGAAGCTCTCACAGTCCTTCGTAGTTGTTCCACTTGAGACGGCTTGAAAGATCGTTAAGCATTAACCCGGAACAATTATCTTCGTTGGAAGTTGTCGTCTTTCGGTGGGTGCTTGCTTCTTAGTAAGGAATAAGATAGAAAGAGAACGAGAGAGTATATATATGTGTGTGTGTGAGAGAGAGAAAGAGAGGTTCGCGAAGCTTTCTAATATACACCTAACGAGATGACGAATTAGAAGCTGTCCTCAGCTTCATTCTCATCTTTGGATAGAAATGAGACGAAAAGGTAAGACAGACAGAAAGACAGACAGACAGACAAACAAACGTGCTCGACGTTAATCCGACCAATCGTCGTCGTCGTCGTCGTCTATCCGAAAATGAAACTGTAGATAAACTGCGACAAATTCGAACTGGGACAATGTAACTATCTCATCTCGTATTTATTTAACCTAGATTGAAAATTAGAGAAAGAAAATATTTTTGATTATTTTTCAGTTGTTGGAAATAAATATAAAAAAAAAGGAAAGAATAGAAATTATCATCAAAGTGTTTTTCAAGTTTCTAACAAACTCTTTAATTTATGAGAAGAGTTTAAAGAGAATTTAGAAACGTTTAAGTCGATAGGATTAAGTTCTTATAACAGGCACGGTGAGAAAGCGTTTACGTGCATTTGTGCATTCACAATATGGAAACGAAAAATATTTCATGACTGTACGTATATACAATTGGTACGCATATTTTTTATACGTGATTCGATAATTACAATAATATTTTGAGTATTGAATTATGTATTTTGATTAAAAACTATTGCTAAACTATGTACAATGCATATTACCTAATATGAATACACTGATGTAAGATACATCGTTCAATAATTAGTAGAATGACAGCCCCCAATATGAGAAAACATTAAAATTAAAATTATTTTATTCGTTTTTCATTCATACGTGTAACACCTAAATTGATGTATAGATAAAAATGCAAAATATATTTGAAATGGGTGATTAGTTTATTATGAAGCTGAGAATTCTAACCTAAAAATTGATTAACATATTAAAAGATTCTTTTATAGATCTAAGCAGGCTAAGATTATACAATTCATTTAGTTTTTTTCTTCTAATTTTTAAGAATTTGTAATTTTTCAATATTTCAATTTTTAAATATTTTTTTAATGAGAAAAATAAATATTTATATATACGACTTCGGGGACAATTTCTTTCAACAAGTTGGCTTTTCTATATTCTCATATTTTCTTATGTTTATATTATGATTTATATAATAACATAATATTAAGTTGAATATTGAAATGTTAAAAACAGTAATTTATAAAAATGTTTAAAAATTTAATATTAGCAAGAAAAAGAGGATAAAAATAGATAGAAAAGTATAGCTATTTACTTAATTGACAGCATGAAAGAGTTACACGTTAGATAAGTTAGATCGTTACACTGATAAATTTTCCTTGTCGCTTTAATGTCTCCTGTTTCCTAAGATTAATAAAGATTCCCGTTACGTCAGCAATCTCAGAAAGTCACGAACGTGACAGCATTTCGATTCTGGAAGAATTTCGGCCATTAAAAGGCATCGTAAGATGATGTTGAATTGAAAAATATTTAATATTGCGTGTTACAAAAAAGAAACTGTCCCCATTTAATCATTTTCACTAGTGTTTCAGTTATCTTATAGTCTTGAATAATAAATTCTTGAATAAATAATGAGAGAAAAGAAAAAGAAACTGAAAAAAAATCGTAGTCTCTCGAATGCTTTTTTCGGTCATTAAAAGTAATCATGAAATTTTCAATTGGAAATTAAAAAACAAAGTTCATTCCATTTAATCCTTTCTCCGCGTCACCGTTTTATCTATCATTGTTCGAAATAACACAATATATTCTTGGATTAAAATCGAAGCTGCTATAATATATAAATATATTTTTTTTCGTTCAAAATGAAATGGAAAAGTAAAAATAAAATAAAAACTGGTGTGTGTACTTATGTACGCACGTAAAAAGTTATAATTTTTTAGCGTATCAAAACGAACATAACCTAAATAACCTCAAAAATAATTTTAATTATCTCGCGTGCCAATACAATACTCTACATTTGGGATAGAAGATAATATGATAAAATAAAATGAAGATATTGATAAAGGTTTTAATTAATATGTACAATCTAATTAATTTATTTACGAATTACTTCATGCCGGTAAATTTGAAATCGTTTTTCCCGCGCATCGTAAATATCGAACAACTTCGTGGTGTCGATTTTTCGGTCGCATTTAACTTCACTTTCCAAAACGCGCGCCAAAAGAAATATAACTTCAAAAATAAGAAATAAAAAATAAAGTAAGCGCGAGATAATATAAAAAAAGAAAGTTAGAGATTAAATGAGAAAATCGTAGCTATTTAATACTCAAACTAAGTTTCTTAATATATACCTAAACTTCCTTCCTTCCTTCCTTTCTTCCTTCGTTCTATCTAAAGATAGAATTTTCACGGAACATCGACCGATTCGGTAAGAAGACAGAGACGAAAGAGCAGAAAGACCGAGAGATAACTACCATATTTCCTTTGTCAAGACGAAAGGAGGTATGTTAAGCCACGTCATTTGAAAGGGTCGAACGTGGAAGAGACGGCTTTAAGTCCTTCAACCGCGTATCTCTTTTGGTTTCCTCGTACTAGAACACCAGAAGAGAGTAAAAGAGAGAGAGAGAGAGAGAGAGAGAGAGAGAGAGAGAGAGAAAGAGAAGGAACATAAGAGATGTTGCTCTTTCCTTCACACTATTTCCACATTGCACTTTTCGTCAGATACCTTTATGCAATGAGAAAGAAAGAGAAGGAAATAGTTAGAAGCATAGCTAGACTGGCTTGACAAACTCGTTGAGGGTTCCTTTTGAAAAACGAGATATTTTCTTTCTCTTTCTCTTTCTATTTCTCTCTCTTTCTCTCTCATCACTTGCATCTTTCATGAATATAACGAGAGTAAACGAGGATGTCATTTCTAACCTATCTTTTTGCTATTCAGATCTGTTACGTTAATAAAGTCCTATCGATTTCACGAGTAATTCGATGAGGCTTCGTTAAAGGTCAGTTTATGTCAGACCTTAATGGATACTATGGTGAAAGTATCGTAAGATCTAAAAAAAAAAAAAAAGAAAAGAAAAATAAAATCGATTTAAATTACACAGAAAAATTAATAATTAATTTCGATTTAGTTTAATACTATTTATGAATAAAAGTATCTTATTGTTTGATATTTTCTTATCGGAATAATCTATTGATATATTATTAATCGATAAATTGCGAAATTGTAGGAGGATTGGTAAATGGGGGAAAAAAAAGGGTTGGAAATTTGGAATGGTTTAAATATACTGTTTTAATCGTTGAGTATTCTCTCTTTCTCTCTGAATATTCCCCCCATTTATTTATCTATATATCTATCTATCTTTCTTTCTCTTCTCTTCTCTTTTCTTCTAATTTGTTGGGAAATAATATCTCTCCTTTCGTTTCCCTACCAAGAATTAGCATTCTTGGCCGAAATTCAACGATACCTACCTATATCGACAGTAATATTCGCTGTACCCAACTACCACAATGTAAAGATACATCCAGAACCCTTTCTCACTCCTCGAATAACCCATCTTCTGTTTGTATGTGTGTTAGTATTCCTATCGAACGCTTTTCCACAATCACGCGAATTGCCGAATTATTTTCGGAATACCGAAAACCATGCTACCGCAATTTTCCTTGGCCCTTTTTTTTTTTCGAGCGACTTATTCCAAAGAGGAACTTTATCATTAACTATGCCCTTGCCCTTTTTCTAAAGCCTTGGGATAAGCCGATACTTAAGATCCATTAAGATCCAACCGAGCAAGCTTCTCATTCTCTATTTCTTTCTATTTAATTTGTACCACCACCACCACTTATTTAAGATTCCAAACCCCCTGCGAGATACATTGTAGATACTTTATCTATCAACGATAAATAGCTGTTTAACCAATCGTAATGGCCCCGTTTGTGCATCCTCAAGGCTCAAAAGGAGCTTTCCGAGATACAGGTTATTCGGAATTTGCACCACCTTTTCTCTTTCTTATTTTATTTCTTCTTTGTATCTTCCTTTTCCAATCTTTCTTTCTTTCTTTCTTTCTTTATTTCTTTCTTTCTCTCATTCGTATCGATAAAAGCATTTACTCTACGTCTACTGAAAGAAAATTTAAAAGCTCTACCTCCCCCCCACCTACCCCCACCCCACTGCACCGTTATCGTACTCTTGGATGCAACTACTATTGAGGAAGGTGACTAGCGAATCCTAAATAATTTTTTTCTTCTTCTTTCTATCTTGATAAAAAAAAAAAGAAAAAAGAAAGTGCTCCACTATCGAGATTTTTAAAACGTCGAT
The DNA here is from genome assembly GCA_023678865.1 of Polistes exclamans. Classification (NCBI taxonomy): domain Eukaryota; kingdom Metazoa; phylum Arthropoda; class Insecta; order Hymenoptera; family Vespidae; genus Polistes; species Polistes exclamans. Next base: position 2,229,734 of record JACGWG010000023.1, on the reverse strand, counting down.
TTACGTTTTAAAAGTTTTAAGTATGTGTGTGTGTGTGTGTGTGTGTGATTTTATTGTTAAATGAGGAACAGCATTGGAATCGTAAAAATGTCTGCATCGAAATAGAGCGTGAATCTTGATTCACTTTTTTTCTTTTCATTTTTTTTTTTTTTTTCTTCTGACGAACACGCACATACATTTCCATCCATACTTTGGTACACAGTGGCAAACTTAACTGTGATTCGTAGAATGGCGCGAATTCTCGATGAATCATCGTTTTCGAAGAAAATGAGAAGGTATGACTAACTTTCGTCGGAAAGATTTTCTCTCCGTTATCAGACGAACTATTTTAAAAATATATGACTTTTCTTGAAAAATAGTCTTTCACCGATGGAATAATGAAACGAACGAGAGATAAAGTGTCGTATCAGATATGAAAACGTGCCTATCATCAGGAACTAAGATTATTATAATAATAATCATGATAATAATAATAAGTTAGCTTTTAGAATACTGTAATTGTAAATATCTGCTGCATAATTAAAAAGTTTTTTTCATTAACATGACCTTAATAAGTAGAAAAATACTAGGTTTTGGCCCGTGTCAGTATTCACCTTTTTATGCAGAGAAATATATTCTTACATTATATAATAATAATAATATAGTAAGACTATTGTGTATAACACGGTTAATATATGAAAAATTTGTCTCGTATAACGCGACATTTATATTCAATTTTTCTCCAAATAAATTTACAATTATTTAACGATAATATTTTCTACAAATTATTTCCGACAAATATATATAATGATAAATTAATAAAAAAAATAAAAGAGAAATCGCGCGACAGTGTGAAAAATAACGAAGTAATGCTCAATTAAATACAAATTAAATTTTCAAATAATCAAAAATTCCTGCATTTTATTCTAAAAACGTGTTGTATGAAAAAACATTAATTGCCAATATATTTAACGAATCATATTAATTCGCGTTATACGAGAATCCATTGTAATCATAATCGAACAGAATTTGGTAGAAACGATTGCATCGAAACGAACAGAACGTTTAAATAAACATGCTTATTTATTTCTTCAATTTGTTAGATCTCAACGAGGAGAGAAGGGGCAAGAGGGTGAAGAGGGGGTAAAAGGGCGCGACCAAGAGTAATAATTATGTTTCACCGTAAAGAGGTGGTAAAATATCGCGTAGCATGGTCTCTAACCTAAAGAATGGGAAGCAAAGAAATAGGAAAGAAGAGAAAAGAGAAAGAGAGAGAGAGAGGGCTGGTGGGTGTCCGAGGGGTAATGGTGCTAGTAATAAAATGGAGAAGGGGTGATAAAGGGTGGGTGAATTTCGTGGCACGAGTGGTACGCCTGGGAACGACTTTCGAGCATCTAAGCGACGAGAAAGCGTTGGAGCATGAGAGATCGTGCCGAGAACACTATGGGAGGTCCTGATGTAAGTGTGAGAGAGAGAGAGAGAGAGAGAGAGAGAGGAAAGAAAGTATAGGAAAGCATGGTAAAAGGAAAGAAGGAGATCATCGAAGGAAACGTAGAGATAGCTAAAGAATGAGAGAGAGAAAGAGAAGAAAAAAAAAAGAGGAGAGTACATAGTCAGCCCGAGCATCCTGTTACGGGGGGGTAAGGATGGGGGTGGTGGTGATGGTGAAAACAGAGAAGACGCGTAAATAAACCTATATAAAGGATACTCACGATCGTCTCGTAAAATATTGCACGTTGAAAATGTGTAAATGTGTATTCCTTGTTCTTTTTTTTTTTTTTCTGACCTGTTCTTTCATTTTCGGTTTGTTATTTTCATTTTTCTTTACCCGTTTGCTCCAATGTTCCCTTTTCGAGTCTCACGAGTCCTGTTAGATGTAAAGAATAAGAAGAAGAAGCTGGTTTTGTTCGCACGAGACGACAAACTGCACGACCGATTTTCGTTATGGGGCCAAAAATCTTTTATACGAATGCCCACGTTTACTATCGTCTTTTTATGCTCTTTTCTATTAGTTTTTTTCTTTCTTTTGCTCGATAGAAAACTATGTAGGATCGGTCGCCGAAGATAATCGCGAGAAACGGCCGATGGAACGAAATGCAATCAGGTAAGAAGCTGCATCGTGTACCAACTTCCATCTGTTTCTTTCCAGTAGATCCTTACTCGTACGATCCCTTCTTCTTGTTCTTCTTCTTCTTCTTCTTCTTCTTATATTTCTTGTTCTTATTCTACTTTTACTACTACTTTCTTTCTTTTTCTTAGGTCAACGAAAGTGCTGTCTCTTTCTTTTTTCTATTTAACTTTCCTGTCCCTTTACCCGACTCCATTTCCAGAGTGCATCTTTGGAAGAAGAGGATAATTCCGCACGAAGGTTCTCGAAACTAGAACGGTAAAGGTCTTCGAGGGAACGAAGAGAAAGGAGGGGGAGGAGAGGGTCTTGAAATGCCCTAAATTTTCAGCTCACGTTTCGTGCGTGGAATTTCTTCTTTGTCTTACGATGTGACCTGTTGTGCAGGAAAGAAGAAAGTGGAAAGGGGATAGTGTAGTTGAAGGGTAGGGGGTGGGGTTTGCAAGATGACGTCGGTGAAAAGCGCAGGAGATTGATTTTCATCGAGGAAAACGGAATTAACGACGCGATACTTACGTGTCCCACGTTTCATGGTGTTGTCGTTGTAGTAGCTAGCTAGCTTGCAAGCATCGCAGTATAAAGTTTAAAACGTGACGTGAAAAGTTTCGATATTTATTGGCAACGTGACGCCTAGTCCCTTTTCGAATACCTTCACCGAGTTGAGTAAGAGTAGGAGTAGGAAAGTACTTGCGAAATCAAAGGGTAATTGTGTAAGGAATGTTTTTTTTTTTTTTATTCCTTAGTAAATCATTATCAAAGCCGTAATAGAAACGTCGTTGGATCAAGTCGCGAGTTAGGTGCTGGACTACGGGCGTTTATGGCGACTAAAACTTTTGTAATTACACCTATCAAGCGCAGAATGAAACTCTTGTCTGTTAGTTGGTGGCTTTTAGCGACAAGATGGCAATTTACAACGACGAAAAGCGTGCCGCAAGACCGTGCCGGACTTTAACGCGTTAAAACCAACTTCCGATTGACTTATCATCCGAATCATCTCATCTCATCTCATCTCATCTCATCTTTTACTTTTCAACTCGTTAAATAACGAATCAACGATAACGTTAAAAACGATCTTAAAAACCTCTACGGGAATTATTTTTCGCAACGTGAGAGATTTTCTTTTCTCACACATAAGAAGTTAGAAAGAAAAAGAAAAGTTATGTGTTATTGAGTTAAGATTACTTTACGCGCGATAATCTCTTTTTTTTTTTTTTTTAGATTATATTATAAAAATTATTTTGTCCCACGCTTTTCCTTCGAATACTATCATACTATTATAACTTTTTTATTTTTGATTTAATTCATAAATATGAATTATTTTTGATAAAGATTATAGGGAAACAATCCTTTGGGGAAAAATTTCTAACTTTTTTCTTCTCTTTCGACGAGAAGAAACAACTTTTTAATTGAAGATCTTTCTTCTCCTTTTTTTTTTTTTCTTTTTGCGGAATACATTATTTCCCGTTTCTTTGCACGTTGATCGTGATTTTTCTTTTTTGTTGTAAATTATAATAACGTTCATTTGAATCGTTAACTTGCAAGAGACAAGTTTACTCTTAATTTTCTTCGGTCAAAGGGAGAGAAAGCTGTGGAGCTCTGTGAACGCGTAGCAGAATTCGAACGAACGTGACGTAACTGGCATCTAACTTTACTTTTATACGTTCACGTCGTGGTCACTTTATTGCTTGCTTCCCAAAGGGACCCCTGTCGACGGTCACGTCAAAATAACGAAGCCTCTCTTGTGTTATTTGATTCTTAGTCTCGTAATATTCCCTGTTAGAAAGTCATATTTGCTATCCTCAGATTGTGATGTACGAATGTAATCATTTTCTAACAAAATATATTTCTTTAAGAATATTTATTCATATAAGCAATTAAATAAACGTTAACAATAATTTGGACAAGAAAAAAAAAAAAAAGATAAAAAAAAGCAGGAAAAGCAATTTGCGTATATGTCAAAAAAATTTACATTTAGAAAATATTAAAAAGAATCGAAAGAGTGTGTAAATAATAAAAAAAAATAAAAAAAAAACAAATTGAAAGCTTTTTGATAGCAATCGGTTTGCAATATTGATACAAATCATTCGGCTATTACAAACGGAAACGCGTTGCTAGCAGAGAGCTATGTTGTTTCAAATGAAACATTAAAATATAGAGATGACCAAATAAAAAAAAAAAAAAGAAAAATTTTGCTCAAAGCAAAAAATAAATAAAATAAAAAAATGCACTTTGCCGATTAATATCCTTTGACCATTGATTTAATTTTCGTTGTTTGTCTGGCATGAACCTTTCACGGTATAGATAATCGTTTCATCCGTGACACATTATTGTCGAAAGCCCTAGCAAAAGGATAGAGCAATCTCAAGGTAAACTTTCGTGATCCTCGTAATAAACTTACGCTCACATTCGTCGCGTTGCATCCGCCATGCCGAGGGAATTAGACTATTACCATAAGGGCAGGACGGGGTATTTGTCTACGACGTGTAAACTCTGGATCGTGGTATATGCTCGATGATCAACCGCCCTTCTGAAAGTCTAATAGCTCGATGTGAACCTAAGAGGTTGCTACTGGCAACCGCGTAGAAACACGTAGATATGCGAATAGTACGAACTCAAATGTCGGAGTTACTTTACGCCAATGAATTCTCGTTGAATGACGAATGGAATTCGACCGAAAACGGCAATGTCAACCTACTCTATCTCTCTCTCTCTCTTTCTTCTCTCCTCTCCTCTCCTTTCTTGAGTTTAACTTCACTACGTTCAAGATCTTTTGTATATATTCTCTCTATCTTATTTCTATTCAAAGAAAACCTGATAATACGCATTTTTCTTTCTAAAATTTTATCTGTTCATTCAATTGTTTTCAATATTTTACTTTAAAACTTCAATTTATAAATTTATTTTTGATAATAATGTAGGATTCGTGAAAATAATTGGGCCGTTGGACTGACTTGGACCAGGATTTGAATCACTGATCTTTCACTTTTTAGACGACTGATTTTTATCCATTGAGTTATTCAGGGCCCACCCGTCCAATCTCTTCACGAATGCCTAAATTAAGTATTTGACATGTAGGCGTTCATCCCACATTCTAACCCCCCTGCAACAACATTCGACCCTAAATGTTCCCGTCATTTTTTCAACTTCTTTTTGAATTATCTATCTAATCCTTTTTATGTCGTACGTCCTTACGTCGTTAATCCTGAACGCACTGCTGGATGCTTAAAAAAGGCCATCTTTCTTGGCTAGTTCCCCAGCCAACCGCGTTCATTCAACGTCGCTACTATCTCCTAACCTCTCTTTGATAAGATCTTCAATTAATTATTTTTCTCTCGTTGTTGCACGATTGTAGAAGCGTGTTACGAAGCAAACATCAATTCCGGACGAGCCCCCATTTTTAGGATTCGTGAAAAAATTGGGTCATGGGATTGACTGAACCCCGGGACTCGAACCATGGATCATTCGCTTTCCAAAAAACTTCTTTTTATCAATTGAGCTATCCAGGGGTCACTGTCCAATCTCTTCACGAATGCCTAATTTAAGTATTTGGTATGCAATACTAAATAATACTTAATAATAATTAGGGTACGAATAAAGGAAAATCAATTTAAATTCGATACAATAGGTTGATTATTAAAATAAATCATTCTAAGAATTTTTACAAATATGAAGTCTTTAGTTTCTATTTTTATATTAAGAAAATTATTCAGATTATTAAGGGAATCATAATACTATTATTTCCTCAACCTCTTCCATAACTTTTTTTTCTTTTTGAACGACGTAATTCGAAATAAAATGATTTGGTTAATAAACGTAACGAGAATGACGTTAATACATTCATTATAAGATTTGAGAAATTCTAATTAATGAATATATGTATAATTATATTTTTCGATTATACTCTTATAGATACGTGAATGCAATTAAACGTAACAGATTGTTTATCTCTGCCTCTTTATAATCAATAAACGCTTTGAATTCGTTCGAATTCATAAAGCTTTTCGTGTTTCAACAGTCCATATGTATCGTTGCTAATAATATTAATACTATATAAAATCACGTACATACCTATACAAAATGTGTTACTATATACACACATATATTTTTTGTTTCATAACGTTTGCAATTACAGTTTTCGTGATAAAGTAAAACTCAAATAAAACCTCTCATTCGAGATCATTCTACGAAAATTTTCATTATTACAAATTCAAGTTAGTTGCCAGTTGTTTTGTGATACACTCGAACCCAACGATATGAGTTGAACGAACAATTAAATACTTTATTTATATCAATTTTTAATTTAGTAACGTTTTTTCCTATTTTTAAAATGCAATATGTCGATGGAAGAATAAAAAAAGAAGGAAAACAATTTTATTTTCTATCTTTTTTTCGATAAGCCTCGATGAACGTGTCGAAGTTTTAATCGAACTATGAAAAATTCTTCTTAAGTCAGATGAAAAATATTCTAATGAAATTTCACGTATTCGAATACGAGATACAGATATAGTACCTCTTCTAGAAACAGAGATAAAGCGGGTCTAATGAGAAAGAAAAAGATAGAAAAATGAATGTGAGAGAAAGAGAGAGTGAGAGATAGAAAGAGGAAAAAGATAAAAGACCGACGCATACCCGACGATGTGTCTACCTTAATGCGTAGGAACATAAATTTGCCTTGCAATTTCAGAGTACATGTCAAGCTGTGAATTTTCCAACGGGCGATAATTGAACCACGAGTAAAACAAACACGCACTGGTAAACAGGGTAACGCGAACCTCGCGGCTCGTTAATTACGAAAAAGTTCATTCGCGACAATGTTATTGTAGTAGCCGTACCATAGTTTATGTTCAAAATGACTCGATTATATATCGTTGATAGAATATATCTTATAAGAAATAATATTCCGTTGTCTCTTATAAATGTACACGAGTATTCGTAAAATTAATGTTTTCTTTATTAATCGATGAAACGATGCTTTTCTAAATATATTTTTCGTTTGTTTTTGTTCTTCTATGTTATACTTCCCATATGAATTTATATTCGTATGGGTATATTTTTCTGTTTTTTTTTTCTTTCTTTTTATCATTTTTTATTTTATGTAAAATTTGTCAAATAAATATATTCAGGACCAACTATGAAATACGATATACACATTCAACAAAAAAAGTAACACATACATATTTTTGCTATATAAATTTATTATTTTAATTAAATTTAGAATTTACGTGTAGTGGTAAGAAGTTACGTTTCGCGTAACGTGTATTCTTAATTACGAAGATATATTAGAATTGTTACCAGAAAGTTTATATGAGCATCAAGCCTTTCGTGATAACGTTTGTTAATGCGTTCTATTTCTTCTTTAACGTGCAATATAACAGTTTATTATTTAATTTGTGTATACCGTATATAAAAATCTACATTTCAAATTCGTATCATTTGGTTCTGCCGTTATTCAATAAACTCTTAACGTCCCTAAAAAAAAAAAAAAGATTCGTATTCATTTAAACAAAATTATTTCATTACGAATACAATGTTGAGCATTGATGAAACATGAAAAAATACATTTAGAATGATAAGTGTTATTATATATATATATTAAGAAAAAAAAGAATGCGTATAATTGGTTAATGAAAAGGGTTTCCTAAAGTTCACGAAGGTCTAAGGTAAGGTACTAATGAGAATTTTCCAGGGTTTTTTTCCGTTTCCAATTGGTGCATTCGAGATCGGTTTAACATCCCTCTTCTTGCGTTATCCATTGAAACTCGAATAAACTGCGAGAGTCGTTACGGTTGAAGGTGGGGGGTGAGGAGAGAAACAGAAAGAAAGAAAGAAAGAAAGAAAGAAAGAGAGGAGATACCTCAGCATCTTCACGAACGATTTACCGTGAAACAGTCGTATATGGCTGACTGCTGCTGCTGCTGTTGCTGCTGTTGCTGCTACTACTACCGTTACCGTTATAGCTGGTGCCTTTGTGTTGCTGTTGCCTGGAAAACAGCGCCAAGTATAAAGAAAAGATTGAATAGCGGACAGAAACGACTGGCTGGATGGATGAGATGCTTGTTGGATCGTGGAAGATTGTAGAAAGAAAGAATGAAAGAAAGAAAGAAAGAAAGAGAGAAAGATAGAAAAGAGTTTGGAGATGGAACGAGCAACGTTCATGAATCGTGGAATATCTACTCCTGCGAATTACCCCAGCTGCAAACAGGTCTTTTTTTTTTTTCCCCCGAAGAAAAAATTCAATAGCAATTATATCTCCAGTTTTTTGTGAATATCGAGACGTACAAAAGGGTCCCTCCTTATTTCACGTCGCCATTGATAAGCGTTTTTTTTCTTTTCTTTTCTTAACGTTAGTCAACGATAATCACGTAATTCGAAAAGAGTTTGTATAATAGGAACAAAATCAAATACAGACTATTATCTTAATTGTTTATTGAATTATCAATGTATCGTGTGTGAAAGAGTTCAATGAAAATGAATACTTTTTTTACAGTACTCGTTCTTTTTTACATACGTCATTGTCTTATTCGATATGTACGTGGATGTATATATGTGTGTATGTGTGTATATGTTCGTGTGTATACCGAATGGATGGATTCGAAATAAGCAGACGAGCAGCACGTTATAAAGTGTAGCGTGAAAAGTGACACGCGAGCAATAACTCGTTATACAGCGACTCATAAAATGTAAATTGCTGCTCTTCGTTTTCCACGTACGTCGGTGTAATATTTATTACGGCGGCAGACGGCTTTAAAACTGGTCGTCGCCTTGCGCAGCACGAATTGTCGAGGATCACATCCACCCTTCTTTATCCTTCTTTACTAACTCCCCCCCTCCCAACCCCTCATCCCTTCAAAAACAATCTACACTTTTTTCTTTACTCATCCTACACTACTTTTCTTATTCTAGTACGCTCCTAGAAATTCTTCCTCACGTTTATTCGTTCTCGTCATTTTCTTCGCGAATACGAAAATATCTTTCAATTACAACCAAATTTATGACATTTTATCGAATAAAATTTGATGGGGAACATTTTTAGACGAATTTTTCTAAATTTTTATATTTTTTATATTGGAATTATATAATATATTTTTATTACTATCGCGGATGATTATTATTATCATAATATACATAGTATGTTTGATCATAGATACTTGTGTGTTTCATATATGTGTATAAATGAATGCAGTTATGTGACGTTTTGAAAAAATAAAATAATTAATATATAAACATATGTGGGACATTTTATAATATGTAATATTTTCGTTATAAAAAAAACAAGTTAATATTGAGAAAAATAAATAGAAAAAAAAGTACAAAGAGAGAGAGAGAGAGAGAGAGTTGATATTAAAATGATTGTAATAAATTTTTATAAATACGTTGTGTCTAAAATACACCCGTAGTACGATAAAAAATAATTTTTCTTTAGCTAGGTTGCATTCTTTCATAAGAAAAAACATTATTCACGATCTAACACGTAACACTTCGTGTCAGTATTTTCTGCACAAAATTCGTCTGCAACCGAAAGGTAGGATGCGATATCGTTGCTCGAATCCTTCGCTTTTATAGACTTGCGAGGGAAATTCGCGAGAATGATTCATATGCACCGTATAATTCCACACGAGCACGTAATCGGATAAAGTTTTCTTTTTTTTTTTTCTTTTTTTTTTTCAATCCCATCCTCTTCCACCTCTTCTCTTTCCCCTTTTTACTGCAACATTCGTTACGAACGTTTATCGAACCTACATATCTATCGAAAATTCTCGACTATATCTCTCCGATAGAATTGGAAAAACAAGAAGAAGAAGAAGAAAAAAAAAAAAAGAAAACGAACGAACTAGAGAAGAAAAAATCAAATCAAAGAAATGTTCAAATGAAAGACTCGTTATCGCGTATCACTTATTCTACTCTTCTTTCTTCGTATTATTATAGAAAAATAATAGATAGAATTTATTATCCATTAGTATTTCACATCTATTTCTTTCAATATATATTTCCTGTCGCTTGAAAAAATTCTTCTCGAATAATACGTTTGTGAAATTTTCATTATATAGATAATATTGTGTAAAGTATAAAATTTTATTAGAAATATTAAATAAAATACACAAAAATGGATACACACGTGTCATTTTAAACATGCAATAACATTGGATTGAGATTGGATAAAACTCGTAACGATTTATAAATAAGAAAATATTCTCATTTAAATATTATTATAAAATAAATATTAAACTTTAATTTGTATGATTTTTTTTTTTATCGAATAAAAATAAATTATTACCCCAATAGAAAAAAATATATTATTTACCGAATATTAATAACTATTTATACATCAGTACAAACTTTCCGTGCAATTAAAAATATATATTTACAATATATAAATTCAATAGATTACAATAAAAAAAAAATACTCTCTATAACAAACCAACTAAAAATATATTTAACGATAAACATGAACAATAAAATCAAACTATTTTATCAATTTGTAACATTTCTTAATTCACGCATTAAAATCTTTACAAATTTTCATCAATACTTCACAATCAAACTATTTTTAAAATACACTTACAACAAGTATTACGTACTTCTCATTTCATGTTATTACTCTCACTATTATTTATTAATTACAAATAAATAAATATCAATAAAAAGAAATCAACATAAAAAAAATAAATTCTAGAGGAAAAGTATAGAAGTTTATTAAAAATAAAAATCAATATATATATATATATATATATATATATATATATATATATATATATA
>JACGWG010000023.1:2149282-2217886 GCA_023678865.1 Polistes exclamans | reverse complement strand
TCTCTCTCTCTCTCTCTCTCTCTCTCTCTCTCTCTCTCTCTCTCTCTGGCGTAAACAATAAATAGAATTAGTACGATTATAACGTTGGAACGGATGGTAAACGGGTAGATAACTTTCATGTGAAACATTAGAAAAGTCGTTCGACTTTTAACCTTTTTCTTTTTTCTTTTTTTTCAACATTGTAAATCGATCTTCGGGAGGTTGGATATGAAATAACATAACATCGATCAACGTCAAAATGAAAGAGAAGAACGGCATGAAACGATCCGATGTTACGTTAAAGTGTTTAATATTACTTCGAATTTTTACTCTCTCATTCTCTCTCTCTATCTTCTTCTTTCTTTCTTAAAAAAACAGGTCTTCCCTTTAAAATCTTTCTTACAATATCGTTAATATCGTCTCGAGAACGGTTTATCGATGATGATTATTCGAAAAACATGAAAAATAAAGATAAGTCAAATTCGTAAGTAATGACTTTTTAATCGTTTAACTATTTTTCTTTTTTTTTCTTAACTATAATCCGCAAAGAGAGAGAGAAACGTAGATAAAGTATGATGATAAATGTATGAAGAAATCAATGGGATACTGTTTATATAAACAAGATACTAATTCATTCATAAAAAACGCAAGATCAATGCAACGAATCATGTATAATACTTTAAGCTGATATTTTATCTGAATCGTCAGTAAGTTTCCACCACCACCTCGTTGCATAGATTTTAATAGTAGTTACTATTGTACGATTAACACAGCAATATTCGTAATACTACATTCGAAATAGATCGAAATGACATAACTATTATAATTTCAGAGGTTTGCTTTAGCATTATTTGTAATGTAGAGGGGAACTGGTTTTGCGTGAATCAAAATAGGTAAATTCGTGTAATTGTGTACACAACGTGGGTGTGTGTAGTGTACTGCAAACATTTATTACGCTGACATGGCGGCGAAGCACGTCCCGATATATATCTAACATAGTTGAACTGTTAGGTGTGTATTGCTCGGCCAAATGCGATTGCGTGTTTACGTACGGATATCGTGAGCCCCCCCTCCCCCCAACCCCGTGTATATCCTCTTTACGTAGAGGGAAAAAACGTATCGAAGCTCGGTTTTTTCCATCGAAAAAAAAACGTATTTTTTAACCTTCCCATCGTATGCCCATCGCCGTTTAAATCGAGCCAAACTTTTCGATCTTGTTTTACATCTTCTTTTTGTTTTTTTTTTTCTTTCCTTGTATTTCGAGTAAAGTTAACGTGACCGAATTTCTTTCTCTCTGACCTCTCCCACACCCACACCCACACCCTCCCCCAAAAAATAATTAAATAAAATATAAAAATCGATTATAAAAATAAAAAATAAAACAAATGTTGTTCCGTTCGTTTGTTTGTTAATGGTTTTCGAGTAACAACGTACGAGATTTTAACGTACGAAATATAATCGAGAAAGGAAGAAAATAAGTACCGTCCGAAAAATTGCTGAAATATTAACGGGACATTGGAAAATTGCTAAATCGTTGCCGTAGCCGCCGATTTCGTCGCTTGTTTCTACTATTTCTGTTGCTGTTGCTTTTCGTATCGAAACTCCGTGCGATTTCTCAATCAACGAAATGCTCGTTTCTTTCTTTAATGGTGTACTAAAAGGACCACATCAACGATCCCCCCCGTTTATTGCCTTTCGGTTAAAACTTTACCGTAACCAACGAGGAATATTATAGTGTGTTCTAATCTATATATGTATATGAGATTGTATGTGTGTGTGTGTGTGTGTTCTATGAAAGAAATGCATATATGTGAATCAGAGTGAAAGAGAAAAACGAAGATAAAGAGTAGAAAATTCGACTTTTCATTGAACAACTCGAGCGTACGGTTGCGACTGTTAACAAAAATTACCTCGAATTTTACCCGTTGAATATCGTGATAACTAATTTCGAAGAGTAAAAATAAAACGACGATGATTCCACGTCCGAGGGAAACTTATTCGAACGATTTACGTCAAATATTTCGCTAATTATATATTGCATGAAATACAATCGTTGTCCTAAAATGATCCAACTGAAAAAAACTTGTTTTCGTCGTATTTACCTTCAGAATGCTAGATGGTGTAAAATAAAATAAACGATCTCGATCTGAAATGATTCATATATTGATATCCGTATCCACACATACACAGATCGGTATTATACAATACATATATCAAAGAGAAAATAGTTAAAGAAAATTAGGAAAAAAGGGGAAATCATTCGTAAAAAATTCGTAGAATTATTCATCCGAAAAAGGGGAATATTTTTCTCGATGAAAATAACGTCTAGTTTTCTTAGTATCACACGTATAGAATAAATTACATTGGTTGTTAGAGTAGTAGTGATGTTGGTAGTGGTGGTGGTGGATAGTAATTTGGGACGCGACATCTCACGTTTTGTCGCGTTTCAGCGAGTGTTAGAGGCCGAGAAGGAGGAACGTGGCAAATCGTCGTCGTGATCTGCTACGTCGATAGGATATCCTTGAGCACGAGAATGAAATTAATGGCGTGCGAACGTTACGGATACTGTCAGTCGAACATCGAAATTGCACGACGGCGTTATGCAACGTGAACCCTTCTAGGCACGTCCCTACTGTTCCGGTCTATCCACTGCATTACATACCAACGATCGTTTCTCCTATTCCCATGATGTACCCTCTCTACCACCATAACCACCACCACTACATTGACGGCAATCGTCCTACTCGAAAAGCAGCCAAATGTCATATCCGCGTAGTCGTTGCGAAAGCTTCCACGATTCGTTCGTTTTTCCACCCTCACCCCCTTCACCCCATTTCCCCCTTACCACCCTTGGGAGCTACCAGCACACGAAATTAACTTTTATAATAAACTACGTTCACGGTATTCACCTTTAACGCGTCTACTCATTCGTACCGGGTCGTTGTTTAAATGAGAAAAATAATTGTTACCATTTAAACTATCTCTTTTATTCGTTATATAGTGCTTCGGGGATTTCGACAAAGGTAAAAGTTTGTTTTACGAATAGTCATTCTCGGATAAATGTTAATGTTAAAGAAATATATTATGTAAATGATCGATTAAACAATAATATTGTACACCTTTGATTCATTACAAGATTTATCCTTTCATTTTCTCTTGGCATCATTTCCGATTGGTATCTATTAAAACGTTGATAATCCTATTTATGATAGTTCCCAATGGCGTAATACGAGTCATGGACATTTAACTGGCTGTTCGTGAAGCTATTATTAGTAAATTACCTACATTATGAAACTTGAACGTATCTATACGTGCTTTAAATCGTAATATCATACTCCACATACACGAAAATATTTGATCACACCTTTATAATTTCTTTTTAACCATTCCTTTCGCGAAAATTCATTCTCCTTCCTTCTCGCACATTCGATTCGTAGATTTTGTCCCTTTTATTTTTCTTAACACGCGTATTGCCGATTCGAAATCTACGTTATTGAAAAATCTCTGTCTGGGAAATCGTTCCGCGAATGTAGTTTCAATATATTCAAGAATTCTTTCCTCGTCTTCACGATATATTTTCGTAATCTCGAAAGGTATATATCCGACGGACGTTGGAAAGCAATTCGAGAAGAATGAAAACCTTGAAGAAAAATCAAAGATATATCTCGAATGGCGTGACGTTTTCCTTAACGAGACCACGAAGGTCACGACAACTATTTTCCGCCGAATTTCTCTTGAGAAAAGTTACGTTTCTCTTACATTCCTATTTTTTTTTCTCTCTCTCTCTCTCTATCTATCTTTTTCTTTTTCTCTATCTCTCAAAAAAGAGATAAAAATCCAGAATTTCTGCTCTATTTATCGTTTCAATTTCAATGAACTTATGAATAAAACATCATTTTCGCAAACATTTTCTTTACCGTTTCCTGTTTTTCCCTTCTTAACTTTTCTTCTTTCTTTTCGATCAAAAATTAAACTACTTGAATCCCTACCGATGTGAAAATGATAAAAAAGAAAACGAAAAAAAAAGTAGCAAAAGAAAAGTAGAAAGAGAAAGAGAAAGATAAAGAGAAATAATAGGTGTCTAGTTGGAAATACTGGAATCTAAAGAAGAGATTTCACGGTACCTTTGGAAAGCAGCAGGTGTGAGCAGCGATGAGAGTAAAGCCGCAAGGACTGTTTCCGGTTTGCTAGGTAGCTACTTCCGGAAGCTCGCGTCTTTCCTCAGAGGTGCAACATTCTCTCTCTCTCTCTCTTTCTCTTTCTCTTTCTCATTGTTGCTTCTTCGTCCAGATGCTGCGATTCGTTTGCACGACGAAGCACGTCGCTTGCTCGTTCACACCTCTGCTTTCATGGACGAACAAGAACTTTCGTATACTATATATATATATATATATAAATCCTATTTCTCTCAGTCTTTCTCTATCTTTTTCTTACGTGTACTCTTCTAGCTCGTCTAGCTCGTAGAATTTTTCATAAATTCAGGTGGTGTTCTATCTGTTGAAATGGGCACCCGTTTACGTGCCACGTGGTGCACATCTTTACGATAGTTCGTTTCTTGTACTAAACTGCGAACTTGTAATAAAAACTTGACGATAGTTATATTCCAAAAGGAAAGAATATAAAAAGAATTAGAAATATAAAAGTATAATTAATTGAGTACTTATAATTTGAAAGATCTCAGTGATCTGATGAAGATGATGATGATTGTTCGGATATACAATTAGAAACAATTAATCAATAGAATTGGTTTAGAAAAAAAGATTGGTCGATGGAAAAACAAAGAAAAACGATTCTATCATTTCATTGATAACAAAGAAAATAAATGGCCACAATCAACAACAAAATAAATATTCCCCTCGTGGACATGAAGAAATAAATCAAACGAATGGTTCACAACAATTTGAAAAAAACTAAACCTTCCGAAAACCCAAACCGAAGATATTTATTGAACAATGACTTAAAAACATACGAAAGTTATTTTATAATAGATAAAGTCAGGTGAAATTAATAAGACCCATAATTAAATATTGAAATCATTAAATACAAAATATGTATAATAATAATATTAATATTAAAATATAATTGTAAATAATATTAATAAAATACCTCAATATAAATTCATCATTAAATACTTGTTAATTATAATACTTAAATAGAGTTACACCTAATAACGAAGTAATCTCCTTCCTGATGTAATATATACCGAGTGCTAAAAACTACAAATACTTTAATTACTAGACAAATACAAAATACCTAACCAATTACAACAAGGTTCTACTTAATAAATCCTCTACTTAATAAAGATAAATTGAATTTATTAAAAAATGACCTAATTACGGATAGAAATTAAATTCAATACTATAAATACGATACCAAATAATTGTTACACACAAAACTATATATATAAGTCAGTCATTTTTGTAAACTATTTATTTTGAAGGCGGCTTAAGAGTCACTTTATCCTAATAAAAAGTGATGATTTTTTAATGATTACACGAAATTATTTATACTGAGTAAAATATCAGTATCCTGAGATAACAAATACAAGTAAATCTTCTCGAATGTTACCATTCATATTCTTAAACGTATTAAAACGCAAACCCTTCAATATCTCAACTTGAAAACAAAATGACTTATGCCACTTTTAAAATAAACAGCTCATATATACATAATACATATTATATCTTTCTAATTGAATGAAAATTAATTTACAAAGAAATTATTATAAATAACATTCTGTCTAATTAAATGAAAATTAATTTACAAAGAAATTATTATAAATAAAATTCTGTCTAATTAAATGAAAATCAATTTACGAAAAAAAATGTATAAAAATTAAGGCCAAAAGTGTCGTTAATTCCATCGATGGAACACTGAATAAAGAAAAGAAAAAAAAGATGTAAAAATCTCGGGAGAAAATGAAACGTAAAGGGGAGAAAGTTTCTATGGGAGCTTACCCGGGGAAGAATCCTTTTTTATCTTTCAGTTTTAGCAAACGAACGTGCGCCGAAATCTCGAGAAATGTTGGCGACCGGTGTGGCACGGCGCAACGGTGGGGCCCCGGCATCGTATTTTTCAAACGCGTCAAAAACAGTCTGGCACATTTATCCGGCGGCGGGCAGTGTTTGAAAAATTACAGTTACTGGAAAAATAAATAACTGAGCTCCCCCGTTCCGTTCGTTCCGTTCGTTCATTCGTTCATTCGTTCGTTCGCGCATGTTCTCGTTCGGTCCGCCTACGAACCGTATATTTTATAGGACAGCTAGAGGAGGAACTGTAGTAGGAATAACCGAGTAAAAGAAGATAGAATGAGAGAGGGGGGGAAGGGGGGAAGGGGAAAAGGTACGCGAAATAATTGCTGGATGATAAAGTGTGGTCGGCACGAACGCGAAAAAAGGAAACGGCGAAAAGGAATGGGAAGATGAGCGAACCGAAAACGAGAGAAAACGCGAATTGTGAGTAAGGGCTTGAAAACAAGGGAAAAGGAGAAGGGTAAAGGAGGAGTAGGAGGCGGAAAGCTTTCGGGGCGGGGGGGGGCGGGAGATGTACCAACGTCGAATGACCACGAAAACCGCATATAAACGTGCCTAGTACTTTCGGTCTCTTCTTCCTACTATTTTATCTTACCCTTTCTTTTCTATATACTTGGATTTTTTTTTTCTTTATATCTACCTTTTTTTTATACCATTTCTTTTTAAAAGAATTTTTCTTTTTTTTTTTTCATTTTTTTTTCTCCTCCTCTTCCTCTTCTTCTTTCGGTTTTCTTTTTTCCCCTCTTTTTATATACCATCCATCTTGCTTTACAGAGATCGTCTCTTTCTCATTGCGGGTATGCATTCCAAGTTCCATATCTCGACGAAATCTCTCCATTTTCCGTAGATGGAAACGACCGTATGTCTTAACTCGAGATATGGTGGACGCAAATACGCTTTATAAGCGTCTTTAAAAAGGGCGTATTCGCTAGACGTGACTAAATTGTTCCTGTATAAAACTCAATGGTATATTGACGCGTAACTGTTCGCAAAAAGGGAATGGAATAAAAGGGGTTGGGGGGATGAAAAGGTAACCGTCAGTTATGTCGAGTTTATGTTTTCTTTTTTATTATCTTTTTTCTTGATATGCATTAAATATTTTATTCTTTTTCACAACTGTAATATAATGGGTTTTAGAAAAACTGCGAAATATTATAATAAAAATGTAAAAGGAAACAAAAACAAAAATACGGATAAAAGAAGAAGAAGATGAACAAGAATATAAAATAAAATAAGAGAGAGAAAGGGAGAGAGAGAAAAAATACTTTAGAATAGTTTAAGCGTTTTTCTTTCTGAAAAATAAAAAGAAAAGAGAAAAAAAAAGATAGATATTCAAAGTTAATAATGAAAATACATGCTCGAGAGAGAAATTGTAAAAATTTTCTCGAAAGCAATGCGTATCTCTTTCGTCGGATAATAATCTCTCGTTGGGAAAATAAAAAAAATATGATTTTTCACTGATGCGAGTTTATTCCATAACCTTGTCGTAGGTCTGATTCAATGGTTATTTTCATTCCACGTCAAAGGATTCGAAACAAAAGAAAAAGAAAGTAAAGAAGAATATATATATATATATAAATATAAACTCGTAAGAGTGGAAAGAAATTTTTCCCTAGATAGAAAACCCTAGATGTAAACGTTGTTGCATTAAAAGACAGAAAACGAATTAAATAAATAATTCAAATAATTGTAAAAAAAAATAAATAATAAGAGAAAAAGAAAAAGAATATGTATTTCTTGTGTGATATAATAATAAATTATCGATTATTAATTTTTCGTCGTCTATCAAATACACGTTTGGGAGTTTCGTAGATAAACCTTTCCGAGATGTTTCGTCTCGTTTTCGAAAAGAATGGAGACTTGATAGTGAGAGGAATGGAACGACGTTATAGTGCTGAGAAAAGCGGAGACCATGATTCAATCTGTCCAGATTCAATGTGGATTTCGAAATAACATTTGAGAGAGCATGAAATATGGGATGTGAAGAGTGAGAGAGAGAGAGAAAGAGAGAGAGAGAAAGAGAAGGAAAACGAGTCAGTTCTGATGCCGAGGATTCTACGGGCAGGATATAACATTGCCCGTATCGAACGGTCTAAATAAAACACCAAAAACTTTTCTCTACGAGAAAAGCTTTTCGAGGGAGGAAGAAACGAAAGTGTAGTTTATTTTAAAAGCCTCGCGATTATCTCCCTATGGAGGTTACAAAAAGAAAAAAAAAAAGAATACGTAACGAGAAAAAGAATAACACGGAAATCGAAAAAAAAAAAGAAAGAGGAACACACTTGACCCGTTATTTATTTATATATTTATTTTATTATTTTTAATATAGTGATTTTGATTTTTTAATTTCTCAAAACGATTAACTTATTTTTATTTATGTTTTAAAAATATTTCTTTGACACATTTATCGATTATCGCGTATAAAGAAGAAGAAAAAAAAGAAATTGAAAATAAAAATACAAGATAAGATTAAAATGAAAGATTTGTATCGAATAAAATGAGAAAATTAAACGACGTGTGGGTACACACGTAATCATCATTTTATTTTTCTTCTTTTTTTCTTCTTTTTTCTTTTTTTGTTTAATAGATTATTCGTTTATCCTTTCAATTACGTCTAGCTTACGATAGAGTATCATTCAATCTCTGGGATGAGACGAAATTGTCGAAGAGACCACCGGTTTGAATTTCCAATTGAAAGTTTACGCGATAATTCGATTCGATCGTTTCCAGAGCGGCGACAAGGTTTCCTACTAAAAATCGTGAAACAACGCGAACGAATGAAGAACGAGTTTGGTTGGGTGATGGTACCTAGTAATTCCCTAGAAACGAAATATTTCTTTTATTTTCATTTTATTTTATTCTTTTTTTTTTCTGTTGGCTTACTTTTCTTTCTTTTCGTTCGTTCGTATTTTTTTTTTGTAATCGAACAATTTGAAAAATATCATACGATCGAAACGTAACAGTATTCGAAGTAAACTATGCAAATTGCCTATACGCTTCCTAGGAGCAAGCGTGCAAGGGTTAGACGATTAACCGTTTCCTAGGTAATCGGTAATTACCATCACCAAAGTTAGATAGTAGTCTAATATCCCTGTAATAGACTGTGTACCAATTTATCCGATGCCTGCCAAACGATAAACGAATTCTAATTTAATTAAACTACGACAAACGAGTTACCTTGAAAATTCATTCTCACGGTTTGATCGAAATATTTTCATCGATCATTCCCCCGTCCTTGTTTTTTTTTTGGTTTAATAATTTAAATCAAAACTCGTATATATCTAATTTATTATTTAATATTTGTCTATCGATGAAATGATTTATTATATATATATATATATATAAAAAAAAAACAACATAACATTTTACATTATACATGAAGTATACAATATTACATATACATAATCATTTTATATTATAATTGTATATAAATGTTAAAATATCGTAATTATGATTACGTAAATATTATATTATTCGATGGAAAATGAGATGCGATAGGAAACGTAGTTACGCGATGGACTGGTTAACGATGCAATTTCGGTTGAGATCGATTTACACAGGTCAAGCAACACCTGGCCGTTCAGGATACGATACTACGAAGCAAAATCGTAGCTTTAGTGGCTGTTGCACGTGCCAGATTGCACCCCGTCTTTCCTACCGTCTGCTGGGACATGCATGTATCAAGAGTACACCCCTTCGATATTCCTTCTACGTTGAGAATTAACGACCGTGAAACGCGAATTAATTGCTACCATCCTAGCTAGCTAGATACGACCAACGGGGAAACCATTTACCTATTAACTTCTAATAATACTCATAGATTTATAATTTTAATTTTACCGTCATATTAAAGTAATTAAACGTTACTTACAATTTCAATTTTTATTATATTTTTCTACATTTTTATCAAATTTTATTTTATTTTTAATTAAACGGAAGATTTTTTTTACTGTAATATTTAAAGAATTCAAACTATATACATTTTAGGTGTAAGAGAGTAAAGTTAATTATAAAAAAGTATGCTAATTAATTTTATATTATTTTTTTAATTCACGAATTTATTTTAACACATTATAAAAATTACATTTAATTTTACATAAAATTCTTCTCAACAAAAGTAACATCATAATTATAAAACAAACATATTATGATCATTAGAAATTCTTTAGGTTTTTTAGGAATAATATTATTTATATAAATATGATACGTAAACTAAAATGGAGTTTACACGAGTTTTACATTTTATAAATACGGTAAGATACTGAGAATATTATATCATAACTATATAATTTCATGGAAAAGTTTAGCCAAAGAGCAATTATCGTTTCGTTAAGTTTTCAACTAGAGAAAATGTATCGTAAATTAAATATTATGTTCTGAGGAAAATGGTTTCCTTGTATAAACGTCCCTATTCGCTCGAGTTTTAAACATCTTCAATTGAGATATTTTACATGGGATATATTTTAATCTTACTTTTTGTTTACGACGTGGAAAATACTGTGAAATAAGGTTTGAGCATCCTCCTATCGAAATAACTCGAATAGTCGAGATAGAAGGGTTGGTGGACGATCGATAAAACCCGTTATCTAGGATCGAGCTTTCTTCCTCGAAGTATTTGTTCTTTCGATCGTTCGAATTGGCTTCTTGAATAATTCAGTATGGTACGTACTACGGTGCCAGTCAGAGTAAAAGAATAAAAAAATAAAGATAGAAAGATAGTCTCCTCCTTATTGCTTTATGTCTATTCATCGTTGAAAACACAATGAGAATAATGTTTCAACTATCGTATATTATAATAAGAACGTCTTGAAAAATATTTTCTTTAACGGTGTACTTTACTACAATCCATAAAGATTTCTATGATACAATTCGGACGTAAAAGAGTGAACACTATGATCGAACAACTCTGAAATCGCTTTAATAAACGCGAACCATCGTAAATACCATCGCGATTTTGATGGATTGCCAATGTGTTTGGTGAAAATCATACGAAAAGTGCTTACGTCACGTTACTTCGATGTTCATTTCTAACAGCGATCGCTCTTATTCCATTGTAAAGTATATAACACCATGACTCGTGGATCGCTATCAAGTTACTTTTCCAAATATAAAAGAATAAAAGGATAGATATTTTCTATCATGGTTGTACCATTTCGATATGGTCATTACTTTTTTTTCTTTTCTCTTTAATTATTATATTTTGACTTTTTTTTTTATAATCTGTATTTATAATAATTTTATACCAATTAGATTATTGTGAAAATCAAAGATATTATAATTAATATCAAGAATATGATTAATAATTATATTAGGAAATTGTAGTTAAACAAAAAAAGGTGTATTTTTACACAAATATTTAAAAGCTATATATGTTATATATCCTGAACTAATACCAAATATACAATACAATATACAATACAATATACAATTTTCATGAGTAACTCCTAAAAAGAAATTACTCATGTGCTCGTCATTAATTTATTGGAATAATTACAACCAGTAACTCGTGCCGATTAGGACCTCTCATCCACGACATGATTGAGCACCAGAGGGACTTTAAATTTTTTGACTCACTCAGTAAGAAGTTCTACGATGGCTGCAAAACACTCCTATTTCGCAGCAAGTATTGTAGTCTGACGATGGAAGAGTTTCTCGATTTGGTATTGAAGATGATCCATCGATGATCCAGTCCGTCGTCATATCTGTAAAATAAAATAGAACAAAACGATAAGTTATTTATAATATAATACAAAATCGTATAAAAAATAAATCGAATAAAGTGTAAATTAAAATGAATACTTACAATGCATTCCAATAGGATGCAGTTCAATGGCACCATGGCGATGCACCTCGCGTGAATCTAAAAACGCGATATAAACGAAAATAAGAAACTATAGATGAGTTTCTTATCGCGAAACCGAAATTAAATTATACGGCGAACAACACTGACTCTAATTCACGTTTGATTTTATATTGTTTTACGCCCGTTCACTGTTTCTACAACTAATTCAAAGACTGCTTTGCACACAGTCAATGCAAGTATAAAAATCTTCATTGATGCACTGATTCTAATGCGCGAACAGTCTGTGCGACTGTTTAAAGATAAAAATACAACTTTACTCGAACAAACTTTAATGCAATTACACTGTATTGGTCGCAGTTAATTTAATATAGAAATTTCAAAAAATAGTTCGCGAACGCAACGGAATTGAAATTAACGAGCGAACGTGCTTCTAACCCGTGATTTTAATTTTATTTAAACGATCAAACTCTCCCGTATATTGCTTCGCGCACGATTGCAATGCACGAACACTTGTAACACTTTACAAACACTTCTTACGCTGCAATATTCCCATGATGATCTGAAACAGAAATAAAAACAAAATTATGAATATCATTGTTGTAAGAAAAAATTATTATAATTATTAAGAAAGTGTTTAATATAAAAATTGACTTACGTTTATTCTTCAGTGATGAATGCACGATGGGTCTCCTACCCTTAGGATGACGGTGAGCACACGATTAAACCGAATAAAAGAAACTTACGGAGTTTCTTTACACGAAAAAACGAAACTTTTACATACGGCGTACAACACTGACTCTACTTTCCGATTCTTTTATATTTTATTTTATCGATGCAACACACGAATACTTCATTGCCTACGCGCTCGATTGCAATGATGTTCTGAAACAGAAAAAGAAAAAGAACGATTAATGTCATCGTCGTGATAAAAAAACCATTGCAATTATCACAGAAATATTTGATAGAAAAATATACTTACTATTAGTCTTCATTGATGACTGCAGGATAGGTATCCTACCTTTAGGATGACGGTGAATAAAATAAAAAAAAATAAAAAATCTGTAAAAAAAAAGCTGAAACATACTAAAGATTATATTATAATACAATATTCCCTGTGAATCATTTCTGAAGGCATTTCACACACTTTAAAAACTATTCTATTTTAAATAATTAATGTTAGATATAAAAAGTTGTCTAATCAGCACAGTTGTCGAATGTTTTAATTAGATAACACGTTAGAAATAAAATTATGAAATAGTTTAATACGTAACGTTCGCGTTAGATCTTAACTAGTTAAAAAACGGAAGAGGAATGAGATGCGTTACTGCTTATTCTTCGTCAAACGTTCGGTTGTCTTTTCTCTTTCTTTTTGTAGTTTATTATATTATTACATAGTTAACATATTATAAATAATGTATTGATTTTTATGTTTACTTTTACGTATACGTATTATGCATATAAAAAATTCCAGATAACATTTAATAATTATTTTCTAAAATAATTTCAATCATAGAATCAATATAAAGACATATAAAAATAAATAAAAGTCTATCTTTAAAAATACAATACAATAATAAATCAACAAAAAAGTAGCACTCAATACATTCTCATACTATGTTTTTTATTTGTAGGAGTTTATTTTCTCTAACATGCATATTTACTTTTTATTTTTATGTATACTAATGATTAAATACGTTTGAATATATGTTGAGAGCAAGAAAGACTAACGAAGACAAAGATAAGAATCAAACGAGGCAAGCCTCAGCTGTGTGTACACGTGATCTTTCATCTAGTACGCATAGAAAAACATTTAGGCACTGCCTTATAAGGTAAATAGGTGGGGAGAGGTGACTCGACTACGTCATCATCTCACTTTGCTTCCGGACGGCCGTGCGACAGGTCTCAACTAGTTCCGCTCCGCGTAAGTAATTATTACTGTCTAATTAATTAATATTTTAATATCAAATCTCATTTGATTAACAGATTGATGCAATCATAATCGATAGTGTGAATGCATTGAAATAAGGTAAGAACATTTGTAATTAGAATTATATGATCTTATATTATATTCTATGATTTCACAAACATTTTTACCATAACTGTCATTCTTTTTATGGTTTCAGAAAGACGTATGCAATCATCCCATTGTTTCCATCGTTTCATAAAGACGTTCACCATCGTTCCATGGAAATTATACTAATCAATGGTGGTGCATACAACTCTGCATACATACGTGCAAGTACATTTATTTATTTATTTCCTTTAATTTTATAATGGATCTCCGACGCAGCAACCTCCCCGTGGTGAGATCCGGTAACCGATATTGCTTACGGTGTCCATAGAATTTGTATGGTGCAACGTAAGCACTGTCGGGCCAATGGCTGACGTTCGATGCATTAGAAAATTTTAACTTCTCGTTTTATTAATTAATTCTAATGCAAATTAAATGATTTATTTAATTAATTATTTAATTACACGTTGCAATTGTTATTTAAATCTTATTCATTTTATATTTCTTATATTATATTATATTAAATTCACATAAATAATTCAAGACACATTCAATCGATTCTAATTAATTGTTCAAATAATTATATATAAATATTATACCTTGTGTTTAGTTTTACATTAATGCTATATCTATTTTTTTCTATAGGTATTAACGCAATTAGCATATTTCTGTAAAAATAACCCTATCGCAATTAAATTTATTCTTTGAAAGATAGAATGCAACGCGATATTTTCTCGTTTGTATTTTATCTTTTTTTTTTTTTATATATAATTTACAAGTTTGTGGTTGCATCTTTTGAATATTTTTTTTTATTAATAATTACTGCACATGAAAATAGTAGCACGATTTTAGAATTTTTGGATCATGTAGTTTAAATAATTGAATTTTATAACGATGAATATATTTTTTACTTATAGCATAATAAATAAACAGAAGTACGCTACGACTTGCTTTAACAAAACTTTGATTTTCAGAGCTTCAGTTGCAATTGCGTGCAATGCAATTTTAGAGTCAGTGTTTGTTTCGAAAAATGTTGCATTTTTTGTATGCAATCGTATAGATTGCTTTAAATGTAATTCAATCGTTATTTAAAATCAATGCAAGAATTTGTTAAAATATTCTTGTTAAAAAACACTTTGTTCGATACGCGATTAGAATCATTAACACACTTTCGGCCAATTCGGTAGAAGAGGATTTGCGTTTCGATTAAAATATTGTCATGGTCGAAAGTGTGAATTAAAATATCTTCGTTTCTTCTGGATCATCTTTATCAACGAATCTGGGGCTTCGTCTGGATAAATCAACGGTTAGTATTATTTTCTAATCTTAATCATTACTTTTTACACATTCATTTTTTAAATAATGATTATTTTTATTCATGTTTTTCATTCATGAAAAATGTTTTGAATGATATGAAAGATAATTAATTTCATTTTGTATTTTTAATTACAGATTACTCATCAATTCAACGATTCAACGATGCAACAATTCAACAATTCAACAATTCAACGATTCAACGATTCATCGATTCAACGATTCAACCAATTTTAATCTACTTCACGACATCGTTCAACCAACAGCGAGGGGGACGAGTGTTTTGGAGCCATCGCAGAACTTCTACTGCCAATTGTTCAGTTTCATTTTTTATTTTATTTTTTGGTAACAATTGGTAACGAGTAAGTGCAAAAATTTAAAGTCCCTCCAGTGCCCAATCATGCCGAGGATGAAAGGTCCAATATCGGCACGGGTTCCTGGTTGTATTCGTAGATGTATTTTGTCCAAAACGAGCATAAGCGACCGTGAGTAAGATCTTTGATTTTGCTCACGAGTGATTCCCAATATATGTGATTTTTATATATGTGATTTTTATATATGTGATTTATTTAGATTAGGCCAGGGTCTTCTTGTTTCATCGGTTTCAATTCACTTAATTAACACTGCAATTAATTATTGTACTTATTTTTTTCTCTCTACTTATTTGATCGTGTTAGTAATGGTGAAATCGAGTATTAATTTACTCGATTTCTTGCCAATAGAGCATGTAACAATTGTTTTACACGCATTGCTTCGTAATTAGTTTTTCAATTATGATTAGTTTTTTAATCTTGATTAGTTTTTTAATCTTGATTAGTTTTTCAATCGTGATTTATATTTCGATATATCGATACTTCGATATTATTATCAATAAATGAGCAAGAAGACAAACCAAATTCGCGAATGGATAGATTCTGGCAATTAAGTGGTGGTTTAAAAACCAGTTCTTTAATTAGAACAGCCATTTAATGAAAGAGTCGTCCGAGGTTTGCAAGAAATATTCATCCTTATCACCCTTAGAGTCACTCAACACTGCACTACCTCGAAACAGTATTATATATTAATATAATATATAAAGTTTCTTATGGGGTAACTTTTTTTTGCTCACTTGCTTAAGTCATTATTCACCAAATGACTTGTAGAGTCCTTAATCCGTTTAGATGAATTTTTATCATAATGTTTTTTCATGTATATATGTGTACGTTAATTATGTATTTTTAGATCAGGATTTTCAGCTTCTAATATATTAATTCCCCTTTTTTCCCCCCCATGCTCTGTTCGTTCTCATCGATGCGTGTTACCCAGGTGTTACACGTATGGGTGAGAAAAAGTTTGCATGGGTTATTAGTTATTAAGATTTCCTTTGGCGGCTGTCATTGTGTTAGTGATTGCACGATGTACTTTACACCAGTGTGTGCGTATTAGGTAGTGTGTAATGTACATCGCTTCGTGGAACTTTTTTATTAATGCATCATTCAATATTCAGATAAATACTTGTACACTCACGTGTGATATGTACTTGTATTTTTTTACTTATATTACATTTTTCTCATTTTTTTTTCCTAATCGTTTTGAATAGTAGAGTTTCCCCATTTATTTGTGGAAATTTGACAATACTTGTATTATATTAGTATGCAGATATATACTAGTATGTACCAGTATTTTTGCATTAGTTATTATTGCAATAATCACTAGCCTTGGCAGACGATTACAGCATTTGGTACGTAACCTTATAGAATATAAGTTTAGAACGTGGTTGAACTAGGGTGTCGGAGGTGCCCCGGGGCATGCTCTCTAGTTTAGGCTTTTGCACCCTGGTGGTATGTGAGTAACAGATCCAGCGTGGAATGATTGTGTTGGTGTGTCTGTTTGCACTTTTAAATATAGGAGGAGGGATAGGCAGGTAGCATACTTTCTGAGTGTATGTGAATACTTTAATTTTAAGTAGGTAAGGACCGGGTACGGCACTGGGTTTGATTCCATTCGGAGTGGACATTCCCGCCTCCGGGGTTTCGGCTAAGTGTCAGCAAATTTTTTCACTTTCCGTTATACCTTTTTTTATTCCATTTTTTTGCTGATACTATGCACTTTAAGTTAAGGTAATTGTATCAAACAGTTCAAAAATACTTTGCAACCAATGAGAACATTAGATAGATCACCCAATATCTTCTGAACTTAGCAAAGGATTTTGAATTGGTTTTGATACTTAGTTTTTTAAGTATATTAACACTTGCACTTCGCGATCTTTAGTAATATACTTCTTAATGTTAGAAATAACTTATACCTACACGAATAAAATGAGATTATTACAATTGTTGTAATTTTTTCTTTTTATCGAAACATTTTCACCTTTAATGTGCAACGTGTTAATCATAGTTTTTAATAGGTTCATCATTTAGAAGAAAAAATATAATATCTGCTGGAGCATTCGATTAAATGTGCTTGTGTAGTTGCGTACGATCGGTGAATTCTTTCGAGTCCATTGATCGTCCACAGGCTAGTATAATTACTTGACTGAATTAATTCAATATTTTATCAATCTATTATACATTTCTTTTTTTTTCTTTTTTTTTTACAAATAAATAAGTAAGTAAAACTCGTGTTAGAAAAAAATCGAGACGCACAGGTAGGAACGCAGTTGAGTTTGCGTGTTGGGATTCGTCAGTGGCGTTTGGGATGATGCATTTATGAACTTTGTCATATTTCAGTGGTTATATTATTTAGAATAAATCGATACTGTACGTTGCAAGCTCTTACCTCTCGTTAGGCTAAGTAAGAATAAAAACAAAAACGAAAACAAAAAAAAAAATACCAGCGTAAAACCTGCGGAAATAACAATTATAATAACCTGTGTTCATTCCTTCCCAATTTTCTTTCAGCTTATATCAAATGCGTCTCGTATAATAAAATGCGTTTTATTAAACACGAGGGTTTGAGTCTTGTCGCGTATGGTGAGAACAGGTCGGAATTAGGTCGGTATAGCTCAGGGACGATTTCATTCTTTTAATATAATCCACTGAAATTTGCCAATTTTTGTGAATGTTTTGTTTCAAACGGTAGGGCGTTTTTTGACACGTAATTCTTTTCTTGCGTCGCACGTAGGGAATGCTCCATTGCAGTGGTCAGGGCACGAAGCAAAGAAGAGGCAAAATGCCGAAGAGGCCCCCACAAATTTGTGGTATCAAGTGGGCAACTATTCGACTACGAGTTATTTTTCAAAGTATATCTTTGATAATTCTTTGAACAATGATTCGTGGTCATATCAAAATCCCTTTGTCTACCCCTTTATCACGTTGTCACTTATGCTCGTAGTAGTATTAGTTATAAGTTGTTCCTGAATGGAGATGATGGACCATTCCATCTCCCAACGATATTCCACACTCGCGTTCGTGAAAAATTACAGTCTTTTAAATACTAAAACTAGATTTTGCTATTTTTATTTAACTAATAGAGTCATTGCAGTTTTCTTATTCAATTAAAAATCAAGTAATTGCAGTTTTCTTGTTAAATTAAAAATTGAGTCTTTGCAGTTTTCCTATTACATTGAATTAAAAATCGAGTCATTGCAGTTTTTCTATCAATTAAATTAAAAGTCCAGTCATTGCATTTTTGAAATATATAAATTAGAGTTTTGTTTTTCATGTTTTCCATTACATTAGAGTCACGTTCGTTTAAAATGTGTGGACGTCCATGGATTGCTGCAGCTTGCACAAAAGAGTGCATTTGGATACATCGATTCAAGAAGAGGATATTCCTGCATTCAAACATGCAGATAAGAACAACACAATAAAGGTTTCATCATTTAGAATGATTCAAATTGAATTAATAATCACATTAATTAAAGTATATAATAAATTAATATCTTAAATATTTTAATATCATTTAAATTTATTTCAATTTTTTTCTATAATATAAAATATAATAATTTATTAAATATATGTAATATAATGAACTATATTTTTTATTGCATTCAAAAAGTTAAAGATTCCTGTTTCCATTTTGCTTCACATTGTCTTACTCTAATTGCACATTTTTTTTCTGGAATATATGATAGTAGATTTTTATTTTAAATAGTAACAAATTAAAGAGAACAAAATTTGAATCATTCTGATTAAATGCACTGAAGAGTGCATATGAAAATCGCAGTAAGTACATGCCTGCACTGAAAAGTGCATATGAAATTCGCAGTAAGTACATGCCTGCACTGAAAGGTGCATATGAAAATCGCAGTAAGTACAAACATACCTGCTGAATGCAGATAAATATAATTGCCAAATGCAATCAAACATACCTGCTAAATGCAGATGAAAATACAGTAAGAATATACATTTCTTATTCAGAATGATCAAAAATGAATGAATTAGTACACTCTGATAAAAGTATTTAATAAATAAATATATACAATATTTCAATCTTCGCAATATTTTTTTTTAATAAAAGAAATTTATCTAATAAAAATTAGAAAATTTCATTTCACTATACATATAATAATTGATTTATATTTACACAGTGCAAATTAATGAGAAGATATTTTGAATTATTCTGATTAGAAACGTATAAGTCTTGCTAAATAAATGAAATAACAAACAAATAGCAATTAGCACTCATAAGTGCATATTAATATGTCTGGAACATACATTTTCATTCCAAAATTATTTATAAATAAATACCAAATGAAAGAATTAATGAGTTTATCAGAGAGAGTAGGAGAAAGTATTTTTATTACACATAAATATTTAAAGACAGATTTTATGAAAGATGTATGAAGGAGTATTAAAATGAATAATATGAAGAAAATTTAAATATATTTTTTATTTATTATATATATAAAAGTAGAGAGATTATTTTTTGGAATAAAAATGTATAGTTTTGGTACATAAATGAAACAATTTAAAACGCTTGACTGCACTTAAAAGTGCATATGAAATTCGCAGTAAGTACAAACATACCTGCTAAATGCAAATGAACGTAACTGCAAAATGCAGTCGAATATACCTGCTAAATGCAGTCGAATATACCTGCTAAATGCAGTCGAACATACCTGCTAAATGCAAATGAACATACAGTAAGAATATACATTTTTCATTCAGAATGATCAAAAATGAATGAATGAGTGCACTGATAAAAGTATTTAATAAATAAATATTAGAAATATTTTAATCTTCGTAATATTTTTTTTAACCACAGAAATTTATCTAATAATAATTAGAAAATTTCATTTTAATCTATATATAATAATTGACGTATATTTACATAGTGCAAATTAATGAGAAATTATTTTGAATTATTCTGATTAGAAACGTATAAGTCTTACTAAGCGAATGAAAATACACAAAAGTACAGCCAGCACATGCGAGTGCATATAAATATGTCAAGGATGTGCATTTTGATTCTAAAATTATTAACAAATAAATATCAACTTTGTATATAAGAAATATTTAAAGAAAGTATTTTTATTAAATATATATAAATAAAAGTTTTTTAAGAAAGGAAGAGAGGTGATATAAAAATCATTGAAATAATTTTACAGAGATTTATAATAGAAGAAATTATTTGATTGGAATAAAAATGCATAAGTCTTGATATATAAATAAACATAATTAAAAGAGAGTGTGGATTATACGAATAAGTTGAGTACAGGGACCCCATGCTTGTATACGGGATTGTAAATACACTTGGGGATTATCAAGCTTGTAGATTTTAACTTGGAATAATCTTACCCTACTATTTTATTTTTCTATTTTTTACAATCATAAAGAGCGTATGCGTACCTGTCGATTTACAGGACAGAGTTGCGGTGTAAAGTTGCACCAGTATCCCCCCATAGATACTGAGGAGTAACGTTACTTACGTTTCATTCATGTTCAATCATAGTTGCGTATTACAACAAAATCGCACTCTTCGACGATTAGTAATACGCTTCATCTTTAATATTCACCCTAATCAACATTGCTTCCACGAGAGTATATCTCTCCTACGTGGTCGCAGAAGATCCATTATCACCTTGTATATATTTCTTCACATTTTTTTATATATTTTTTTTATTCTAAATATATGGACTAATCTGATTAGTCCAATTAGAGTCAATCACCCTCCTAATTAATAATCAAAATTACTCATATTATTCCGGTTAACAATCTATAAGACTTGATTAGCTTAGAATCTGTTAAAGCAAGCACTAGCAATAATTTAATTATCAATATTGTTTGAATTTTCAATTAATATTTTTGTATATTGAATTTCAATTTTTTCTTCTTCCTTTAAGATTCCATATTGCATTGTATACACTTGAATTCATATTTATTTAAAATACGTGCTTCGATAATTATGAAATTGTATTACTATTTTTTTGTTTTTCTTATAGTTTACTAAAAATAAAAAAGTGTCTTGTATATAAATGATATAATATGTACATCAGACACTCTTGATGTAACTGCATACTTCGCGTTATAATATAAATGTAATTAAATAAAAGATTTATGTACTCTATCGATCAAACATAGATTTGATCTCGTTGTGGTTATTGTTATGGCGATATGCATAATTGCGTATGCATTTTGTAATACGACGCAAGGTGCAATATTTGTAATTTTTTTTTCTTTTAAGAGTGGAGGTTTATTAATTTTTAAATATTGTGAAATATTCACAATTGATTAAGTTTTTTGTAATGTGTCTTGAATAATTTCCTATGTGTATTTGTAATTGTATTAATCGATTGATAATTTTGTATGAAATTGAAACATTTTTCTATTCATATATTTATATATTAAAAAAAGCATGCATCAGGGACATGCATTTTTTTTTTATATTTACTTGTGTTTAAATATAGAAAAACACATTTTCTAATGCATCGAGAATTCGGTATTTTGTAATGTCCACTTTTTGGTCATTTAAATTCTTTTTTTTTTCAATTTTATTATTTATTAAATAAAGTTTTTTTCGTCAAATTATCCATACTTACTAGCATCTTTAATTACTCTCTAATTAATTAATTTTCATAAATATGTTTTCAAAGATGGTATTTCGTATTAAATTCGATTCCTATCACATAAACACACGCATACACGATTCATGGGGTAACCATGAGTTGGTTGCATTGTGTGTTTTCCCTGAAACGTAAACTAGTCTTTCGTGGATATTTGCAAAATCGAAAAGAGTTGATTCCTAAACGAAATTCTATAAAAAAAAGGTGTTAGGTAAGAGAAAGATCTTTCTTCTAACTTCTCTCTACTACTACTCGATACTTTTCGATCCCTTTTTTGCAGCATACGCCACGCGTCGTCGTCTTGCTTTCACTGTGAGCAAACAGAAATTAATTAGAAGTAATAGTAATAGTAGTAGTAGTAATAGTAGTAGTAGTAGAAGAACCGTTTCTCGTTTCTACTTAGAAAACTGACAGAGGAGTCGTTCTACTCGAAGCTCGTTTCGAAACAAGATTATCGGATTTTCCTTGTTTTTGTCCGTTAGTTTGATGTAATTTGTTTGCAACCACTCGAATCTTCCTACAACTCAGCAGCAGCAGCAGCAGCAGCAGTAGCCCCTTCCCCCCCACCCCATGTCCCATTCCACCCACTTTCTTCTCGTCTATTCCTGGTCCAGCCGTTCAATGTCCCATTTCTTTTTCCTTACTTGGATTATATCGTTCGTTTCTTTCTTTCTTACTTACTTTCTTACTTTTTTTTTTTATTTTTTCTTCTTATTCTATGTCTCCTTCTCTTCCTGAAATATCTGTAGAAAAGATAAGAACGAAAATGACGAATAAAAAGAGATTGGTGTTGTATTACGAGGATTGGAACTACTGAGATTTGGAGGGTTGAAAAAAACATGCGTTGTTGGTGTGTCCGTTAAGAAAGTATAGTTTGTGAATTTTCCTTGGAACTTGCCACCAGTTAATTGGTTTACTTCCAGCGCATATCACACGGGTCAAGGAACTTCTGTCCGAACCTGTTTTGTCGGCTGGAAGGGAAAGATCCTTGGCATCGTGTACCTACTACTACTCTCCCTTTTCTTAACCGTTTATTTTCTAGTATTTTTCTCTCTCTCTTTCTCAGTGTGTATATCTGTTAGTCTGTCTCTTTCTTTTTCTATTTTCTTTATCATCCTCCACCCATTTATTATTCTTTTTTTCTTCTTCCTCTATACTTCTTTATCTTCTTACCTAGCTTCTATACTCCAAACTATACCCGTAACGCCCGTTAAAACCTTTAGTTATTTCGTTGATTATAACTCTCTCTCTCTCTCTCTCTTTTGGTTGATGCTTTTTCATGGATAAAACAATAGAAAAGTAAACGAAAAAAATAAAAAAAAAACAAGTTAAAAGGCTGACTTATACATACACCACCAACGTAACCACACAACTATTACTCGAATTATTTTTATCGTTTGTAATAATATCATTTAATATAAATGTCACAATAAATGTTCTCACGTATTAACCAGTTAAGTGTGTTTGACGACTATATCCGTCATGGAAGAATCGCAAAATTTTGTGTTTTAACGGGTATATCCGTCGTGCGTAAAATTTTGATACAATTTGATATTTAAATTTGTAGTTCTGGCGAAAACTAAATTATATTCGTAAATATTAACCCTTCTTTGCATGATTTTTTCTTTTCTTTTAAAATAAATCAGGGTGATGTAATTAATGCTCTAGATTAAAGGAAAAATATTTCAAAAAAATCCTAGTGCTATTTTTTGACAACTGCGTTTTGTTGTACGCAATAGTCGCATAAAAAGTTGCCAGCAACAACAAATATACAGTACAAGGGTTTTGAGTACCTTTTTTTGTTGACTAAATATTATGATTGAAATTTCCATCATCATGCAAAGAAGGGTTAATATGTTTAGAATGTTTAGGGGTAAGGACAAAATAAAATAAACAAATGTAAATTATAAATAATTTGAGTTGGACATTAGATCTTTGATTATCCCGATTATTATCTTGACGTTTCATAAAACCAAAAAAACAAAGTATATTAGATTCTCCATCTGCGATGATGTCCGCGATGTCTAACCAAAGAAAAAAAAAAAAAATTTTGTTTGTTTGCTCGTTTGTTAAATATTTGATTTTTTTTAAGTTTTTCGTTAATTATGTGTTAAATATAGCTTTACGTTGATCCATTGTTTAAATATTACTCATAAATTCATTCATTTTCTAAAATAAAGTCGTCTTTTTAACCGAATATTTCAACAGCCCCACTTACTCTGTGTTTCACGATTATATCCGTCATCGTTTGATTATCGCGACACACACTAGGGCGCAATTTGCAAAATGATCGACACAGTTAACTGATTAATTGTAATTAATCGAAAAGAAAGAAAAACGGTGGAGTAGGTGGAGGAGGAGGAGCGAGAGGGGGGAGGGGAATATATAAAACAGTTGATACGCGAAAAGAAAAGTTTGTCTTCCTTTTCATTTTTCTTATTCCACATTTTTTTCGGTATTGCCTGTATCTAAAGTTACGCGACCCTTTTTCTACCAACGACATTTTTTTTTATTCCCTTCTTCTTCTTCTTCATCCCCCCCCCCTCCTCTTCGACCCTCGTTTTTCTTCACGTTCCCTTGTATTGTTACCTTAAAACGACGAAATCGTTTTTATTATTTCGATGTACCCTACGCACTTTCGCGAATCTCGATCGGCATCCCGTTTTTCGATAGAATTTCATTCGTTGTGAGTGTGTTAGTAATATGCCAGAGAAAACTCAAATGAAAGGAATCGATACCATCGAGAAAATAACATTTCTTTCTTTCTCTCGGGTAGAAGGGAAAGCCACCCCTCAACCCCCCAACTCACCCCCGCGCGCCCACCAGCCCCCTTCTAAAAATATTGATACTTTAACTAAGGAGAAAAGTTTTCTTCGTTCACCACTCGTGTGCTCGAAGGTGGAAGTAAAATAAGTAAAAGTAATAGAAGGAGAGAAAGAGAAATAGATGAAAAAGAAAAGAGGGGTAGAATCTTAGAGGAAAATTCGGAGGGGTTGGAAGTGAAGAAGGTGGAATAGGTATGGGCTTAAGGGTGGTAG
Organism: Polistes exclamans; assembly: GCA_023678865.1. Classification (NCBI taxonomy): domain Eukaryota; kingdom Metazoa; phylum Arthropoda; class Insecta; order Hymenoptera; family Vespidae; genus Polistes; species Polistes exclamans. The sequence continues at coordinate 2,192,724 of JACGWG010000023.1, read as the reverse complement.
TTGTGATGCTGGTTATGATGGTTAAGGAAAAGTAGTAGGAAAGGTGGTGGTTCGGCATCTACAGCTGCTGGTATTGACGGTTCTCCAATTCTATCTGCCTCCTGTAAAATATATATATATATATATATATATATGTATTGTGTGTGTGTGTGTGTGGATGGCACATTATCGCATATTAGTCATAAAAGTTTTTTCTTTAGAGACAAATATAAGGGAAAGAAAAATAAATTTCGAAGTGCGTGTCAGATATCGACGTGGATTATCGTGCGAACAAACACAAAGAAGTAGAAAAAGAAAAAGAAGGATGATTGTTATTTCTATCTTTCTTTCTTTCTTTCTCTTTTACTTATCGTTAAGATTAATAATATTTCATCGAAATAAAAAAAAAAAGTGATACTTTGAAAAAATTGTGTTGTCGTTTTTGTAATACCTCTAAGTTTAGAAAAGGAAGAAAGAAAAAGTTTGTAAAAAGTTTTTTTTACTTTATTCCACGAGCCACCACCCCTTTTATTTTTTTCTTCAACAATCTATCTCCGATATTATCGATATAACAAACTAAAAGATATAAATGTTGGAAAAGGGTTAAAAATGGGTGACGGGGGGATGAAAGACGTATGATCGACAGGTATCGGCAGTTGGTGGCGTTATCCAGTCAGCGTTTAACTCGTCGTTGATGTCGTTTTCGAGAGACAGGTATCACTCGTATACACGGTATTTCGCTCGTGTATCGACGTTACCTGGTGACGATGCAAGATGTCATGGCTCCTATCAATGTGGTTCACCAAATGGCAAGTTTCGCGACATGTCGAGTGCAATGTGTTACAGTAATCGTTTAACACACGCGCGCGCCACTCTTTGCGAATTTATTCTTCCGAAAGAATTCATTTTCTAATCTATTATATATATATATATTTTTTTGTGTTATCGTAATCAAAGGTTAGTCTCTTATCTATCGAGTGTTCTCATTCGATTCTATTGTTTCTATATCATTTCTATTTTTCTATATCGGATTTTTATTGTACCATTTAATGTGGGTTATCTCTGATTTATTTCTTTTTAAGCTAACCAAACTTACTTTTAAACGATCCAAATTTTTTATTTGTTTGACAAATTATGACGAGATTATTTACGAATTTAGAAATTTTTATTTTATATATGAATGTAACGAGATTTTATTTTCAATTTTTGTGAAATATTAATATATTCATTGAAATAAATATATTTTGATATAAATTTATTCGTCTAGTATTATTTTAACAAAATGTTACTTGTATTATTATTTCCTTTTCAATCATTCATATACAATAATTATTATAATTTCTAATTAGTTGAAAAGAAAGGAAAAAAGATAAGAAAACCTTCTCAATTTTAAAGAATATATTTTTCAATAGAAAATTCGTTGTAACGTTAAGTTTACGTAAACGTATCATAAAATCGTTCTATGTTAGAATCCTTGAAGTAAAGAAAGAGAGAGAAGTATCATTTTCATTCGATCAAGTTTCTTTTACATATATGCGTGTATAATGCATATACGTAAAAATCATAGTAAAGAGTATCCAACTATACATAGAAAGGATAGATAAAAATATATATATATATATATAATAGTATGTAAGGAAAGGGGTTTTACGCTGACTTTTCGTCGATTTCATGCTTCTCCTATATTTCCAAGTAGAGAGGAAGAGGGGTCGATTTTCGAGTAGCCCGAAGAGAACCTGTATCATCCAAACTATTATCCGCAGCAGTTCTAAGCTAGTAGTAGTAGTAATAGTAATAGTAGTAGTAGTAATAGTAGATGCTAGGAAAACGTTGTGAACTTGGGGTGCACTCGAAACAGATATTGCTATGAATCACTTGAACCACGGCCGTGTGGGACATCGGATTTCATTTATAAAGCAAATAAATCTTTAAGGCGAGAAACCACGCGAGTCAGCAATGGCATCGATGTTGGCTGCTACATCCCAGAAATAGTAAGAAAGTATAGAACGTTAGTAACGTTACCGATCGTGTTGGAAAAAAACGAAAAGTTTTACTAGTATGGCAATCCACCGAACTTGAAGTAGTATAACAGTGGTGGTGGTGAGTGGGTGGGTTTGTGGGTGGTTGGTTGGTTGGGTAGTGGGAACAATGAACGATTTCATGCGAACAAATTGTCCGAAATCTTGCGGCGGGCAGTATTCCAAGAAATGACGAATTACCACTGATCTTTATATTCATTCTCGATAACATGTTTCTGCGGTTAAATTGTCCTACACGAAAGAGAGATTTAACACCCCCCCCCACCCCCCCTCTTCCACTTTGATATCTTCTATGATCTAATTGTTTCCTTTTTTGTTTTGAGATTATTATAATATGATTAAATATTATTTGTTTTATTACTAAGTTTAATTCTTAGGGATGTTATTTTTTGAAATGAATTGATTATTATTAATAAAATATGTAAATTAATATAGTGTTGGTTAAAAAATGTGATAACGAAATATTGACTCTTCGTAGAAACCATTACTTTGTGCTAACTTGATAATGGATTGAAATAGTGTGTGTGTGTGAAAAAGCTACATAAGACTTGTTTAAAAGCATACCGAATACTGCGAAATGTTGTTATAGAATATTTCCTTACTATATTTTACAACTAAACAAAGTCGCAAGTACAAATAACGATGTAAGTAATGGCAACACAAAGGAAAGAGCTAGGCACCTTTTTCCTTTTAGAAAATTGACTTTTCTGTAGTGTTTTTCTTCGACTTATTTCATTTCTTTTCTCAAAACATATATATATATATATATATATATATCTCTATCGAATTAAGTTTCTCTTGAAAATATTTCTAGATTTTTTAAAGAATATTACAATTTGCAAATATAAAAAGATTTTTCTTTTTTTTAAATATTTTTACGAATCTCAAAACAAGTTATACTCAAAGTGTGAGAGAGAAAAAAAAGAAGAAACAACCGAAATATAATTTTGAAAAAGTTGTAAATGAGTTTTATTAAAAACTTTTTTTTTAAAATCTCTGGTTAAAGAGTATTTTTTTTTTTATTCTTGTTCACACACATATTATACAAAACATCTACGAAAAAAATTGTACTAAATTTAAGAGAAAAAGACATGCCAAAGTTAACCCATGTGAATAAAGGACTCAGGGAATATGATGGTGAATATATGTATGCCATATATGCATATATCTGCATGTATACCTTTATACGTAAGAAATGAAATAATCATTAATTAAAAGTATTCCTACAGCAAACTAGTTTTATATTATTCATTTTCTTGTGTTTTCACATATAACATTCCTTTCATATTACAACCATTTCCAACACACGAAAGAAGTATGAATTCATTAATTTCAGTTATTCAAAAAATAAATTCAAATATGAATTATAAGATTAATATTATTTTTAGACTTTTAATACTTTTCTTTAACTTTTCTATTATAATATTCCAAAATATACATATTCAATGAATAAATATATGAAAAAAAACTAACTAATTTCAGATAAATAATGTAAAAAATAAAGTAATACATTCAACATTTTTTTAAACTTTAAATTTACTCACTTCTATTTTTTGTTTTGTTTTAAATTATCTTCGGTATAAATCTGACCAACGAAATGAATAAATAATCAACGAATTATCATTTGTTAAATGATCGATTTTTCATTCGTTCAAATTTTTCTTCGTGACAGAGTATACACGTTCGCGATTAAAATTATTACACGATAATTAAAAACAAAACAAAACAAAAAAATAAAAGAAACCAAATACCGTATAAAAATATTATCCCGCGTTAAATAACCTCGACAATAATTTTTCCAGCGATTAAAAAAATAAAAAAGATAAAGTTAGCAGAAATAATGACATATTTGTCAATTTATATTTGGTTACGTTTTAACGAAACACGATCCTTATAATATATTATATTATCAGGATTAATTTACATCTCCACAGGATTTTACCACGTCGAGTAGAACCAGATCCATATGTTTATCCGTAACAGAGGGGTTGTGGGGGAGTGTATATATACTCGTTCAAAGCAATAATAGGAATCATTCGCACGTACACCCAACAAATTTCCCACCCTCTCTATCTCTCTCTATCTATCTCTCTCTCTCTCTCATTCGTTAATGATATAATTAGCTCACATTGTTCGAAACGCGATCGTATATTTTATCTCTGCATCAGGATCGTTCTATCTACGTAGTTGCATTTCCGTAGGATGGACTGTACCTCGTTAGGTTCGCTTTATACTTAAACCAAGACCGTGTAATTCGTTCAACGATTCGATCGACGTTTCGATTAACGACTAAATACAAAAATAAATAAAAAACAAAAAAGAAAAAAGCAAACGACAAAATCTACACAAACATATAAATATATATATACAGAAATTTATTTACGGAAGATCGTAAAACAAGATTAATCTACGGTAGGAGTACGAGTTGCTGTATACTCGTCGTAACTAATGTTCAATCTGTATGCGGTTTCCTTCCCTTCCCCCCCCCCCCTCTATTCCACCCCTACACACTTCCTCATCCTTCACCGTATTCTTATTTATTCTCTCATAATTGTTATTACAAACCAGTTATAATTTATATTCATAAGTATGTTACGTACACGTATTGACGTGGTGATACACGTCATTTGATAGATGACAATCCTATACGGACAATTTAATACATCGATGATGTTCCGAAAGTTTAACCGGTTAATCCAGTTGTATCCGTATATAGGTATTTAACTCTCTACACGTTTACCTAATTAGCAAACATTCAACTAATGTAAATTAATTCATTGATTCATGACTAATTAATATATCTATAGTTAAATTCGATAGTTACGTGTAAAACGGTCAGACATTAGCTTGCTTTGAAATCGTATGGGGGTGGGGAGTGTGAGGGGTGAGGGGAGAGGGTAAAGGAAAAAAAAACGGATGACGATTTATCCTAGTCTAGGATAAAAACGCGTGTTCGTTTTTCCTCACTGTAAAACTAAACGAAACGATCGAGAATGTGTCTGTCGGTCTCTCTATCTGTTAAAAAAAAAAAAAGAAGAAGAAGAGGAAAAAAAGATATACGACTCTCGAAAAGACAAATCTCTGAGTAATTTCGGTTGATCCAATCGCAAATAGCTGCTATTTTCGCCAAAGTAGAGAGAAATTGTGATAAAACGAGAATTTTCTGTATATGTGTAACGTGTATATGTATTATGTATATAGGTGTATGCATTCGTAGAATAAAACGTTTTCACTCTTTTATATTTATTTATTTTTCACTTTTATTATTTTTTCTTATTTTTTTTTTTTTCTTTTTCATTTCTTCTGCACCTTATATCTCGAATTTGCAATATACTTTGTTACCACAACTTCTAACATTTCACTTTTCTTATCTTGATAACCCATCAGGCCAATAATAGTGGAATGAATGCATGCAATCCGTTTTTTTCTATCCTTTTCAAACGATTCTTCTCTTCCATTTATTTCTTTTTTATCCTCCTTCTCCACTTCTTCACTCATCATCGTTTTCCTCCTTCCTTCTTCTTATTCTTCCTTTTCAGATCGTTTCGTTTTAATCTCGTCAATATTCAATTTTCGTAATTTCCAAAATAATGTTAATGTTAAAATCACGTTGCAATAATATAATTTTAATATTAAGTTGCATTAAATATAAATATCATTATTTTTCGTGTCTTTAAAGAGTCATACAATGAAAAATTAATAAAAGAAACGTGATCAACATTGACTGAAGAACAAAACTACGAAGAGAAATGCATACAAGATTGATATTTTGATTTTCTAGAATGCAATAGAAAATTCCTTTGATTAATTAACAACACTTATACATTGAGTTTAACATTAAACAATTCGTAACACATTTCAATTATAAAATCATTTGAAAAATTCTTATTACAAGTAAACTAAAAATTCGAAATTTTCGTGCAACGTCATATATCCAAACGGTATTATTTTATATAATAGTGCATTTGTATAAACATTAAATAGTTATTAACATACGTTGAATATATTAAATAATTTCAATGTGATATTCTATTAGATGAAAATTTAGTTAACTATCTCCCCACCCGATGTCATTAATGTGCAGGAATATTAAAAGAAATATACCTTTGTTTAATCAATTATACATAATAATTAAAATAATGTTCAAATCAATATGTTATAATCTTAAATTCTATTTATTAGGTGTATTATTCCCTTTTATGCACATGTGCAACGTTCGGAAAGTCATATAAACAATATTTAATAAAAGAACTTTCATAGAGGATAACGACTCAGTTTATTGTTTGATTTCAAAGAGGAAAGTACTACGATCATATACCCCGTGCTTTTAAACAACAATACACATTTATTTCGATCAATTAGGAATTATTTTAATACTTTACTGTACTCTACATATATTTATGATTGTTTAAACACATATACATTGGCTTAAACATTACATACCTATTAACATACATTAAATATATAAAATAATTGTAATATATTTTTATTTTATTTTTTTTTTAGAGATGACTTTTTTATATTTGATTTCGTTACTCAGATTTACATTGTTTTCCAATCAGTTTTCTATTAGATCTCGACGTGTTACTCTCTGGCAAATAAAATTTAATAAATAATTATTAAAATTTGAATCTTCGGATATAATGTTTATCATATTTTATATGCTATACATTCCGTGGCAAGTAAAATTTAATCAAAGACTACTTACCATAAATATTATAATTATAATTAGATTCTTTTAATCTCTTAATTAATATCATATTTTTATTCCCTTTTTTTCGGTTGCTCCTACCAATTTTCTCTATAAAAACTAATTACTTCATAATGTTTTTTAATAACTTTTATATATTTACAGATACAAGGGAGTAATCTAAAATTGTTGAAATTTAAGATGCAATCTATAAAATATTGCAATGCTGTAAACTGTGCATCTTTGCAATTTCTTTTATTAAATGTAGTTTATATGCACTTTCGAATGTTGCGCGTGTGTTTAAAAAGAATAATGCATCTATTACATAAAATTTAAGATTGTAACATTTTTATTTTAGCATTCTTTTAATTTTTATGCAATTTCTTAAATAAAACTACACTATAAAGATGTAATTACAGTTACACAATTGCAAATATTGAAAGAATACTAACTAATAGAGTAAAACATGTAAGAATTAAATTACTTTTTCTCGCATTTATTAATGTAAATGAAAAAAAAAGAAAAGTACATTTAACCAAACAATTATACAATCAATATATTAAAACAATGTATAAATAATATACTAATGAAAAATGTGAAATATTTTCTCTCGAGAGTCTGTAATATTTCACCTTCGATCGAGTCTCAAATTAATTGGCTTAACTCAAGGAGATTACGGAAAAGGAGAATAGGAACAAGTTGATCTCCTTTTAGAAATTACCTCGTAACAGGGTCGTGTACTCAAGGTCTTTCTATTTAAAAATCTATTTAAGTTTTTTAATTCGCTTTGGATGGATGGATGGATGGATGGGTGGGTTAGAATGAGAGAATGGAAAAACTTGTTTCGAAATGAAATATTATCTATCGTGTTATTGTTTCATCGTCGTTGCATCGGTCCGTTGTCATGTACCATTAGGATGTTTCGTTTCTTACTTTCTTTATTTTCTCGTTGCTTTTCTTTACTTATCTTTTCTTTTCCTGTTTCCTACGAATCGATGCCACCGAGCACGTTGTTCTTTTCAACGTCTTAGTTACTCTCTCTCTCTCTCTCTCTCTTTTTTTCTCTTTACCTCTCTCGTAGAATTCGCCTTACCTGGCAAAATCCAGTGGAATTGAATTACAGGTAACGACGATCCAAGAACTAATGGACTTCTCGGGGCAAAGATAAGTTGGCCGGAGGTAGTCGTTCTTTTTGGAAAAAAAAAAAAGAAAAAAGAAACTAGAGAGCAGAGAGACAGAGAGAGAGAGAGGGGGGGGGATAGAGGGGTAGAGAGGAGATGCCAGGGCGCCAATGTCATCGACCGTTAACTCTGCGCATCGATCGTCGTGTACCTTCTTTTCTAGAACGGCGCTTATTTCGTTAAATTTCCTAGCAGGAAGACGAATCGTACTGAAAAACCACAAAGCTTGCTGTTAAAAGTCAAGAAAAATATGGAAAAGAATTGTATACTATTGTGGGACGAGCGCAACCATGTCAAATACTTAAATTAGGCATTCGTGAAGGGATTGGACGGTGGGCACTGAATAGCTCAATGCATAAAAAGCAGTTTTTTGGAAAGCGAAAGATCCGTGGTTCGAGGCCCGGTCCAGTCAAATCCTACGACCCAATTTTTTCACGAATCCTAAATTTGCTTTGTAATAAGCTTCTACAATTGTGCAACAACGAGAGATAAATAATTAATTGAAATCTATTAAAAAGAGGTTAGGCAATAGTAGCGACGCTGAATGAACGCGGTTGGCTGAAGAACTAGGCAAAAAGAGAATGGCTTTTATAAATCTGCTAATTTTAATCCACCACGCGAATTAAGACAGCATAGAAAACCTACGGTAGTATGCAACTAATAAGTGCAACTTATGGCTCACTAACATCTCATTGTTAATCTATAATTGTTTGCCTTAATTAATAATTATTTCGCAAGTTATTGAGAATTAAAAATGTGCTAATTTTAACCCACAACGCGAATTAAGAACGCATAGAAAACCTACGACAGTATGAGAAACTAATATGTGCAACTTATGGCTCACACTAACATCTCATTGTTAATCTATAATTATTTGCCTTAATTAATAATTATTTCACAAGTTATTGAGAATTAAAAATGTGCTAATTTTAACCATTCCAAATACTTAAATTAGGCATTCGTGAAGAAATTGGACGAGGTGGGCCCTGGATAGCTCAACTGATAAAGAACAGTCGCCCGGAAAGCAAAAGATTCGTGGTTCTAATCCCGGTTTTTCAGTCAGTCCAACGGCCCAATTTTTTTCACGAATCTTACATTATAATATATACACTTTTATCTTTTTCCTTCGTTATCTTTTCTTTTTTTATTATTATTTTTCACCGTCTTCCATCTTCATTGGAGTTCTCTACCATCGGTGAAAGTCCTTTCCGCTTCATCGCCGTCTGTAAGGTTCTTTTTCAGGATTTCCGTTCTCTTTGCTTAGTTCCAACGTCACGTATCGTTTGCAAACCGTCGACCGAAGAAGGATTCATATCAGGACCCCAGACACAACCCCTAAAATCCGAGTGTATACAAAGCTTTGAACGGACGTTCCAATACGAGCTTGCATGCTCTTTCAAAATTCGATGAACGGAGACACGACTTGCACGATGATATGGGGACGAGCTTAAAAAGTAATGTGCCCAAGAAAGTAATACAAAATTTAGAAAAAAAAAAAATTTGTGAGTGTTCAAATATAACGGATTAAGAGATAACGAAGTTTAGATTTTTAGTTTTTCGAATAGTACAAGAATGTATGTCTGTTCAAATGAAAAAGACGCTGAACTTTAGAGATTAATTTAGTATTTCTCTCGTCCAAAAATTACAATTTTTAATGATAAAATTTCACAGGGAAATTGGACATGAAAGTAGTAGAACTAAGTTTGATTTAATTGGATGTATCGTCTCTTTATTGGGACTTCTTCAGCAACTTAATCTTATAGTTCAGCGTCTTTTTTCATTAAGTAGACATACATTTTTCTTTTTATTAATATTCAAAACACAAAACATCTAAACTTCATTAATTGATCGTTATTATTTAAAGTCCTCAACAAAACTGTTTCAATCTAGACTAGTGTTCGTTAGCCTATATATCATCAGTGTAAGTAAATATTTTTTATACTAAAAGTTAATAGATTTTAATGAAACTTATATTAAATTAAAGTACACTCTTTTATCTACGCGTAAAATACCTTTTCGAGTTATAAATCAATTTGCAAAGGTTTAGAAAATATCAGAGAATGCAATGCTGTAAAATGTGCATCTTTGCCATTTTTTTGAAAAGTTTCGGTAAATATTTTTTATACTTTTAGCAAATGGATTTTAATGAAACTTGTATTAAATTAGAGAACACTCTTTTGTCTACGCGTAGAATACCATATCGAGTTATAAATTTAGCATGCAAAGTTCAGAAAATGTCACATAATAGAATGCATAAATTCTGCACCTTTGCTATTTTATTGAAAAGTTTCGGTAAATACTTTTTATACTTTTAGCAAATAGATTTTAATGAAACTTGTATTAAATTAAAGTGCACTCTTTTATTTACACGTTGAATACAAATTTGAGTTATAAATTAATCTGCAAAGGTTTATAAAATGGCAAAGAATGCGATGCTGTAAGTTGTGCATCTTGGCAATTTCTTTCAAAAGTTTCAGCAAATATTTTTTATACTTTTCGCAAATAGATTTTAATGAAACTTATATTAAATTAAAGTGCACTCTTTTATCTACACGTAGAGAACAAATTTGAGTTATAAATTAATCTGCAAAGGTTCATAAAATAGCAAAGAATGCGATGCTGCAATTTTTTTCCTACTTTGCCATTTCTTTGAAAAGTTTCGGCAAATATTTTTAATACTATTTGCAAATTGATTTTAATGAAACTTATATTAAATTAAAGTGCACTCTTTTCTCTTCACGTAGAGTACAAATTTGTGTTATAAATCAATTTGCAAACGTTCAAAAAATGGCAAAGAAAAGTTGGCGGATTAGGCAATGTGAATAATGCCTAAGGCCAGGCATTGTTAACATTGCCGGGGATGGTTTGGAACCTAGGCCGGCAATGTTAACAATGCCTGTTATTCACATTGCCTAATCCGCCAACTTTTCTTTGCCATTTTTTGAACGTTTGCAAATTGATTTATAACACAAATTTGTACTCTACGTGTAGAGAAAAAAGTGCACTTTAATTTAATATAAGTTTCATTAAAATCAATTTGCAAATAGTATTAAAAATATTTGCCGAAACTTTTCAAAGAAATGGCAAAGTAGGAAAAAAACTGCAGCATCGCATTCTTTGCAATTTTATGAACCTTTCCAGATTGATTTATAACTCAAATTTGTATTCTACGTTTAGATAAAAGAGTGCACTTTAATTTAATATAAGTTTCATTAAAATATATTTGCAAAAAGTATAAAAAATATTTGCTGAAACTTTTCAAAGAAATTGCGAAGATACACGACTTACAGCATTGCATTCTCTGACATTTTCTGAACCTTTGCAGATTGTTTTATAAAGCGAAAAGATACTCTACGTGTAGACAAAAGAGTGCACTTTAATTTAATATTAGTTTCATTAAAATCTATTTGCGAAAAGTATTAAAAATATTCACCGAAACTTTTCAAAGAAATTGCAAAGATGCACAATCTACAGCATTGCATTCTCTGACATTTTCTAAACCTTTGCAAATTGATTTATAACTCGAAAAGGTATTCTACGCGTAGATAAAAGAGTGTACTTTAATTTAATATAAGTTTCATTAAAATCTATTCACTTTTAGTATAAAAAATATTGACTTACACTGATGATATCTAGGCTAACGAACACTAGTCTAGATTGAAACAGTTTTGTTGAGGACTTTAAATAATAACGATCAATTAACGAAGTTTAGATGTTTTGTGTTTTGAATATTAATAAAAAGAAAAATGTATGTCTACTTAATGAAAAAAGACGCTGAACTATAAGATTAAGTTGCTGAAGAAGTCCCAATAAAGGGAGGAAACGTTCAATTAATCAAAATTAAGTTCTAGTTTTTTTTTAATATCTAATTTCCCTACGATACTTATTTATTTAGAAAAAAATTTCATTCAAAAGAGTCTGACAAGTTTATTAAGAAGAAAAAAAATCCCAACCCCCTGAAAAATAATTAATAAATAAATAAAAAAAAGTATCCCTTCTCTCTCTCTCTCTCTCTCTCTCTCTCTCTCTCTCTCTCGATGATCGTCATCAAATCGTTTGGAAAATTGTAGGAATTAACTGGTCTAACTACTTACTTACTTACTTACTTCTATCTACGTCATCCTCGTAGTCCAGCGTTCGTGGCATAACACGATAATGATAGCCGGAACTTCTACCCTATCATGAAATTAGATCGGGTCATATCAGATTCTAACTTTGTTTCCCCCACGACAGTAAGCTTTCGAAGCACCTAACCCCTTTCTCGTCTCTCCTAACCTTCCACACCACAACTCGTAGCCACACGCTCGACGAGTTTACGCGCCATATACCTATGATATCTTTTCTCTTCCTCTCTCTCTCTCTCTCTCTCTCTCTCTCTTATTCACACACACACACATATAAACACACACACGCATACATGCATATACACTTTCTGCCGACACTACGAAGCACGCCACGTACTGGAATTAGCTTAATAGTTTCTGACTGGCGTGCCATTACCAAGATCTAATTGTTTTGCAAGACTACGCTCGTAGGAATTCGTGTTACTTCAATCATCTCTCTCTCTCTCTCACTCTCTCTCACTCTTTCTCTCTGTCTCTCTCTTCCTCTGTATCTTAGTTTCATTCTACCTTTAACTTGATCTTTTCATAAAGAACGAAACAGCATGCAGGACACGAGCCGATCGTCAAAATTTTACGACCGGTTACAACTATCATTCTTCTCTCTCACACATCTTTGAAATTTTCACGAATGAAATATTTCATATTTCCTTCACGTTTCAATCTGTCATATAGCTCATATAAATGTGTTTGTTATATACTGACTCATCTCATTCTCTCTTTCGTTATTATCTAATTGTATGTTTAAATCTAATCTATGCAATTACGTGTTTTAGTTAGAAAAACAGAAATAGAGAGAGAGAGAGAAAGAGATTATCAATCTAGTTTATTGCTTATTATTAGGTAGATTAAAAGATACATAATAAATTATAAGATTAGAAGTTATTCAAACATAAGTTGATCAATTATATAATAATCCATTATCAATATAAAAATCAGAAAAAAATGAGAGAAATTTAATTCAATTGAAAATCAGTAAAGAAAAAAGATAAAAGGGGAAAAAAAGAATTCACGATTGGCAGGATCGAAGAAAAACGGAACGACGAGTACTCGTACTCGTACAAGTACAAGTACAGAGTACGGTTGTACAATAGTACGAGTATAAGGACAAGGACGAGGACGAGGACGAGGACGAGGACGAGGACGAGAACATCTATGTATGTACTTCTCGATGAAAACGTATCGTTGAAAAATATTGGCAAGCGAAAGGAATAGCTCTCACAATACGGATGATGTCTGAACGAACTGGCAAAGCGGTATCTATCGATGATACGCGATACGCCATTCGATAACCGCAAGGGTAGGTGTTCTCATACGTGACGGGGCATAAAAAATGTCACATCGCGAAGTGAGCTCTCTTCCGTACGCGTGTCTCTCTTCAAACATATACAACTACAGATACATCAAGATAGACACAGACACACACACACACACACAAAAATAGAATAAGAAAAAGAGAAAGAGATATATACGGAATGATAGTCTGAGTGAGAAAGGGAATGGGAATGGGAAAGAGAAAAGTGAAGTGAAAGAACGATGAAAAGGAACGTTGAGGAGACTCCTGGTTGCTGTTGCTGTTGCCGTTGCCGCAGCAACATCCGAGAAAGCTTTTCGAAGGAGCTCTTTTGAATGGAGCATTAAAAATCAGTAGACCGCAAATAGGGTGGTACACGCTTCGAAGGGAATGTATTCCGCACGCGGAAGGTAATCGACGCTGAATTCATCGGCTGGTATCGATGAAAACGCTTTTTCTTTTTTATCTCTATCTATCTATCTTTTTCTGTTTTTCTGTTTCTCTCTCATACACGTACACATATTATATATGTATATAGTCTATCTTTCTTTTTGTTTCTAACACACTCCGTTGGCCTATCGGTCGTTCGATTTTCACATTGAACGAATCGGCCGTTTAGAGAATACTAAATGCAAGGAGACTTACTCTTATTTTGGTATTTTACGTGTGTGTAACTAACTCGTTGCATTCTCGAACGAGTTCTATTCCCCCATCGAAACGCTACAAACTCACCGAGGCGAACACTTTCCCTATATATATATGTTATAGCTGTGTATATATATATATATTTATTTATATATATGTATCTAGGAGTAGTATGAGAAACGATGGCGTGATTCAGATGAAATGGGGTAACCAAGGAGAGAGAGAAGCTTTCGTCTCATGCAAGCACTACGATTCCCGTCCGAGTTTTCACTACGTAGAAAATTGAGAATCATCGAGTCGTGTTGTTTACGCAAGAACAGTTGTAACGTTTGATACTTTCAATGTTTAAGAAAAGTTGTTACGTTTTATTAAAAGTATTTTAGTTATTTAAAGAAAAAAAAGCTTTAGATGTCTAAATACTTGGATATATATTTTATATTTTTATTTTTATTCGTACTTTTTATTTTATTTTAATTTCCATTTGTGACGTTGAAGTTTTTCGAAAGAAAAATGTTTTTAGAATTCACCCCACCAACGTGGAAGAAAATACTTTTGAATTACGTTTATTATGAAATACGAGAAAGAAAACGAGGTGGAAAAAGAGTTAACCTCTTGCTTATACGATTTATTTTTCAAGCGAATGTATGTATGTATGTATGTATGCATGTATGGGTAACCATTTGGACCATTTCATTTTATCACAGCTTTTATGTGATAAAGAATCGTTATAAATAGATTTCATATATTTTTCTGTTCCTTTTTTTATCTTTTTGTTTCTATTTTCTTTTTTCTTTTTTATTGATTTTTATTTTCATGCACACACTTGTCGGATGGGCATTCAAACGAAAAAAACAGAAGAAATAATTTCATTGATACGCTAATACTATATTGTAATTAAAAAAAAAATAATTATATTTGTTTCTATCAGACATTATTTATTTTACTTGACTATTATGTAAAAGAAAGTAACCAAATTATTTCGGATTTTACTACAATTCAAAATAAACGTATATTAATTATGTTAAATAAATTAATTTAATTCACATATAAATTTACTTTATTAATCGCGAATATTATTAAATAAATCGTTAGAAATTTTCTAATTTCGAACAAATTCCAATTGACCATATGTAAATATTTTTTCAAATTGTACATTCGTTTAGAAAAATTACAAAAAATTATGAATAAATATGTGTAACAGAGAAATTAAACAGTTTAAAGAACTAAAACGTTATTTTGATCTAATTACTTATTTATCAATTAATATCAATCGTTATTCGATCAATTAGATTAAAATAACATTCTAATTCATTAAACAGTAGAATTTCCTTCTTACACACACTTATTAATAATTTTATATTTGGACAAGATTAACAACTAATTGATTACAACAAATCTTTATCTCATTCTCGTTAAAATTAAATTGCAAAAATATTAACATTTAATGAACAAAACACATAAATCTCATACATTTTTTTTTAACTCAACTATTATCGGAAAAATAAAAAGAAGAAAAAGGGATCGTTTTTTTTTTCGATAAAATAAATCAACATCAGGACGAACGATGACGTGATTCTACGGGGGTGGGTGGGTGGGGGGGGCAGATTGTCGTCAATATTACGCTTGAGAATAAAATTGATTTGAAACGCGTCTATTCCTTTTCCTCACCGCGCGAAGACGTGCGGAACGATCGTTTTTTCCATACCATTAAATAACGTCGGTACTTTTCGAAACGATCGAAACGATGTCTACGAGAACGAGAACGACAACGAAAACGAGGACGAGGAAGAAGTTAAGGATGAGGAGTAAGAGAAGGAGGAAAAGGGGTGGGTAAAGGGAAGGGGGGAGGATGAGGAGAATGCATCGAAGGCATCGTTGAAATCGACGGTAAAACGTCACCCTTGTGGAATCGCTAATTTTGTGATTTCGACGAATTTCCATTGGTTCTGTGAAACTAAACGATGCGCGATGGGAGAGGGTGGGAGTAGGGGTGGCATGGGGGGTGGGTGGTAGTAGTACCGTCGTCCGGAATAATGTAATTTAATCGACGCTGAACTGTACAAACGTGTAACCTCTAACGTTCTCACGGCATTTGGAATTTATTTCATTCCGGACACGCCAAAGGCAAGCTTTGAATCTAGTAACCGTTGGAAACGATGTTACCTTCCTGTCTCTCGTTCGTTCATTCGTTCGTGATTAAATATGTTTAACGTTTACAAGTAATTTAACGTGTTTTAGGTAATTAACCTCGTAGTTATCTCCCTGTCGTATTACATATTACTATTTCGTTATCAGATATATATATACGTTTAACTATTACAACAACGTTTCGATTTAACTTCGAATTTATTTTATTATTTCTTATTTATTTATTCATTTTTGTCGAACTATGTGTTTGAGATCGAATCCCGAGTGTGTCTCTGTGGAAATGAAATATATATGGTTTTTTGTGTTTTTTTTGTTTTAATATTCCTAGTTACAAGAAAAATATATTATTTTTTAATTTTTTTCTAATAAATTTTTAAATAAATAAGCAGTCATTTATATAAAAGATATTTATATTTCAATGTGATAAAGTTCGATTCTTAAATATTTCAAAAATCCATATTAAATTGAAATTAAAATGATGCAAATTAAAATATGCTCGCAGTAATAAATTTCTTATTTTTAAACAAAGAACTACAATCATCATAATAAAAATCAATCACAGTTTTTTATAATACAAATTGTAATACGGTTTACATATAATTAAAAGAAAAATTCTATCCGTGTATATTTAAATTAAACGAACTTTCAATATATCGACGAATGAAATATTCATTACTATACGTAATACAACGTTACGTTAATGAACGAATCGTAACAATTTCAAGAAACAATATAATCCTGTTCAATTACAATATTTAAACGAATATTCTGTGATTGTGACTATACATATATTTATATGCATGCATGTGTATGGAAAATCAAGGGTTTTTATTAATCTCGCATCATGGATTAAGTGGGATAATCGTGCGGCTCGTATAATTACCCAGCTCGAGATAATGACACTTTGATATTAATATTCCGTTAATAACTGACTATAGAGAGAGAGAGAGAGAGAGAGAGAGAATGAGAGAAAGAGAGATAAAGCTTACCTTGATCTATGTACTAAAGGTTTTGTACTGTTACATTATAGATACGTTGTTAAAACTAATGCTACTTATATGCATATAAATAAATTGCTATAGAAACGTCATGATTCACATAAGTCGTACTAGATTTCACTCAAATCGATTAAATACATTGATTTGTTAGTGAACAATATATATTGTATAATAATATTTAATTTTTATCAAGAAAATGATCTTTATAAACTGTACTACATTATTTAAAAATTCTAATAGAACTTTAAGAAAATTGTATTTCTTTTGGTTTAGCGTGAAAAACATCGATATTGAACAAACAAATAAAAAATAGTCGTAATTTATACGTATACACGTGAAAATAATTGTAAGTTGCTATAGAAACGTCATAATTCACATAAGTCGCATCAGATTTCACTCAAATCGATTAAATACATTGATTTGTTAGTGAACAATATATATTGTATAATAATATTTAATTTTGATCAAGAAAATGATCTTTATAAACTATACTACATTATTTAAAAATTGTAATTGAACTGTAAGAAAATTGTATTTCTTTTGATTTAGCGTGAAAAACATCGATGTTGAACAAACAAATAAAAAATAGTTGTAATTTATACGTATACGCGTGAAAATAATTGTAAGTTGGTATAAAAACGACATGTTTCATACAAATCGTATTAGATTGCACGTATCAATGATGGCAGATCGATTAGTTGCATCAATTTTTATTGTTAGAATAATATTGAATTTTATCAGAGAAAAAAAAAACGAACGGAATTTATACCATTGTATATTTCCAACGTTTTTGATCAATTATAACGAATGTTTATTCGCATGAATTATTGATTTGTGAGAAAGATTTTTTGTATTAAAAAAAAAAGATAGGAAAAAAAGGAGAAGGATCGATGTTCCGCGTGAATGTGTGTGTAAATAAATTGCTATAAAGTTGGTAGTAAATTTAACGTTTCAATGATAACACATAGAGATGAAATTAAATCGATTTATTGATGAACAATTATTCGAAATCGTGACAAATAAAAGAATCTTAACGGTGGTGTACAATTGTATATTAGAAAATTTCAATTGAATTCTAACGAAAATTTTGTATTCGCGTGGTTATTGATTGAGAAAAATATCTTTGTGTTAAAAAAGAAAGAGAGAGAGAGAGAGATAAAAATAGAAAAATAATATCTGAGAAACCTTGAGGTTTTACTCGGTTATATAATCGGACGATAAAATCAACGAAGTAGTCCGTGGAAAAGTTTTCGAAGCTTTCGAAAAGTTCATCGTTATTATCATCGACGAAATAAGAGTTCGAAGAGAGTTTTACCAAGAGACTTTTCAATAGTAAGGCAAGGTTCGATCACTTCTAATTATTTGACGATAGATTTAAACAAAAAAAATTGGTCGATGAAGCACGTGAATCATGATGCTCTCATCCTTCTCCTATTTTTCCTATTTTTTTAATCGCGTGCATCGAATCGCGTATTTATTTTTTTTTTCTCCCACACGTTCTTTGAGTTAGAGAACAATAGAGAGAAGATAGAAACGGGTTAAACGAAAACTGCGGACGTACTAATCGTAAGAGGATAAACTGCAAAGCTTACTACTACTATTACTACTACTACTACTACTACTATTACAATCACCTACTACCTACGGAATTGGTCGGATCTAACGCTTGCTTGGCATTTACCACCTACCACTCGTATGACTTTTACCTTTGTACACGTAAAACGTTTATACCAAATGCAAATGTATATTTTCACTTTGTCGTAGTGTAAAGGTGTGTGCGTGTGCGTGTGCGTGAAAAACTTAACCACGAACAGCCGGCAGTTTAAATTTAACTTTTTCTACCCAGACAATAGTAATAGTACTAGTAAAATGCTACCAAGCTATTTATATACCTATACACATACGTTCTTTACACTTGTCCACTCTTCCAACTACGTCAGACGTTATATACGCTTTATATCTTCATCCGTTTGAAAACTAATGTTTATATAGTTCATGGATGTGAACACACCGAACTCACTACCTTGTCTACCTTGAAAAGACAAATTAATCGGAAAGTAGATTCTTATTTCTCAACCTCGTTTATTTCTACTTAAGGGGTTACATAGGTTTACACCGGGAAAAAATACCATATTTTCTACAATTTTTTTTTCTATATAAAAAATAGAATTCTTATTCAAACTTTTGATAGTATTTAAGATACATATTTAAAGAAGATTTTCTGAATTTTTGATTGTAAAATATTTTTAACTCAGTTATTGCGACGTCATTTCCGGTGACCCCACCGAAAAAAAAGTGTTTTCGCGTTGACAGCAGAACTTATAAACGGTGGGGATTTTCTGTTGAAAAAATAGGGTCTTTTAGTAAATACTTAAAACTAGAAACTGGACGAAGGAAAAAGAAAAATATTAAAATTTGGATTTTTGGCAACGTTTTAAGCAAGAACATTCAAATTTCGCTACAATTTGCACCACATTTTGATTTCTTAAAATTCGATTTTATGAAAAAAACGAAAATCCTTCGTCCAAGTCCTTGTCAATAGTATCACGTAGATGTGTAGCAGATTTCATCAAAATCGGTTAAATAGTTTTCGAGAAAAAAAGTTTTGAGAAAAACGCGTTTAAAGATTTGAGTGCTGGTATAAGAGCCATTAAAGAGGCTCTTTCTTTAAAACTACTACTCCTATCGACTTCAAAATTAAATACAATATTCTAGATGAGTTGTAGAATTGAAAAAAAAATAAAAAAAAAAAATGTTGTTGAAAGTCCCAAAACCATGTAACTCCTTAAACAATAACTTTTACACATTTTGTCTTCCCTTTTTTAAAAAAAAAAACATTTTTCGAAAATTCTCACGTTGTTTTGCTTTTCATTGGAAAATTCCTGACACTTGATTTTCCCTCTCTCTCTCTGTCTCTTATTTTTTTGTTTTTAATTTCTTTCTTCTTCTTCTTTTGACAATTCCAAACGTAATCTTTATGAATAAATCAAGAAGAAAAGTCTAACGTTATCGCGATCGTAAAGAATACAACCTAGGGAAACGTTTCTTCGTCGACGTTACAAAATATGTATGTAAGTTTTGTCGAACGGTAGAGTTTAAAAGTTTCGACGTAACATGCAGCAGAGGAAAACGGAGGAGCATCGTAGACCCCCCGTCGGTGAAAAGCAAATGCACTGGATTTCACTTCGACGAGGTGACTTTCTGTTACGCGTATTGAAAGTTCGAGTACTTTCCAAGCCTCACTCTGCCTATAAATTCATTCATCGATCTTTCCTTCTCTTATCGTTGTCATGTTATATTCCTCCTCTTTCTCTTTTCCTTCCTTTTTCTGTCTTTTTCTCATCATTCTGATCGTTATACGATAAAAGAATTGTAAAATAAAAAACAAAATTTATTCGATAGATCTATTTTAGTTCGTAATTCTTATCGGAATACGAATAAAAAGTATAATCAATTTTAGTTTTCAATAATCATCCATCATTGATACGTAGAAAAAAAGTTATGAACAAGTTTCTGTTATCCTTGAAATTTTTTATGTATTATTACAAAATTCAGTCTATACAATTTTTACTTAATACTTCAAATAGAAATAATCGAAAAAGAGAATATAGTTATATAAATAGAAATTTGATTAACCTAGTTATTTGTTTTATGTTGACGTTTTGGACCTTTTCAAAAATGTTTGTTTTATTTTGGTAACAATATACAGAATGTCCCAGTTTTTTTTTTTTTTCGTACTAAAAGTATTTTCTACGTACAAAAAAAAAAAAAATAAGGCAAGAAAAAGGTCGTACAAATGTACTTAAAAAGTTCTAAATAAAAATGTGAATTGATTTAAATTTAATTAAACTTTGTATTCTGTGTGTTTTAACAATAAGTAAAATCAGATATATCTATTTGTCGTATATACTGTGTAATTTGGAAACTTTCATTTTGCCTAAGTTTAGGTGAACCATATTTAAGGTGTAAAAAAAAGTTATAATTATTAAGGGGTACCGAAAAATCTTCTGATATTTAATGAATAGTAAAATTCATTAAAAATGTTGAAAGTTTCGAAAAGATACTTAAAAGATAGGAAAAGATTATCGAAAATGTTGAAAGTTTCGAAATAAGGAATTAAAAAATAAGAAAAGGTCATTGAAAATGATACCGATTATATATACTTTCTTTCTTTCTTTTTTTTTTTTGCATATTATCTTCTTTCGAAGTTTTATAATAAAAATGAAAAGACTTAATACAAAACCTTACGTTCATGTTTTTAATATATATCCTCTGTTTGACGTTAAATTAAATTTAACATGAATAAAAATATAGAAAAAAAATTCTTGAATAAAAATTACAAATTGAAATGATTATCGATGTTATAACGAATAAAACACACGTTATATTATTATTTTCTAAAGAACCGGTAGAAAGATAGAAAAAAAAAAAAAAAGAAAAAGACAGATATAAAATAAGAGAGAATTGAAAAAGTGTAGAGTAGAAAACGTATCCGTTGGTATTACTTGAACGATGGAAATGCAAAACATCGATATCGTTCGAGTAAGATGGGACGAATGCTTTTTACCGCCTAATGGAAGAAATAACCATTACGAATAAATCATGAATGTACATTCTATACGTAGGACGGATTAAAATCTAACGGTAATTAAATCCTTTCCTGGGGATCTAAAGCAACACGGTGAATGGTAAGAGCATTGAACATATTGATAACGCTTGGAAAGGGCAAACGAGTTGAACGTAAAAGCAACATGATGCACAGCAGTCCTTTTAACCAACGAACGAACGAACGAACGATGCTACGTGATTCACATTAATAAACAATTTATTCGTAGGATCTTTACTTTCTACGACTTTTTCAATCTTCTTCTTTTCCTTCTTCTTTTTTTTCTGCCTTTGTATCATTTTTATAGAAAATACATTTAATACAATTAAGTTGTTCGATAGAATTGGTTTGTTTTTTTCGAAATTAAATTTATGCAATGTATTTATTTTCATAAATAATTTGCATAGAAACGCGTCGTTAATTTTGGGTAATTATAATAAGATGTTTAAATGAATAAATCATTTGTTTCATTGGAAAATTTAAATGTTCATTAAGAAAAGGAATTTTCAAGTGCTAAGAGAGTCGAGAAAATTAATAATTGCATATATATATATAACAATATATTATCCAAAATATAAATTACACACATATATTTTTGAATATATTAATTTGATAGAAATAAAATATTGAAATATAACAAAATTTGTGTGTTATCCTCGATATATAAATTACACATCTATTAGCATAATTTTTTAGATCAAAATATTTGAACCAAGTATTGCGAAAAATTTTAATATTTTATT
This sequence comes from Polistes exclamans, assembly GCA_023678865.1. Classification (NCBI taxonomy): domain Eukaryota; kingdom Metazoa; phylum Arthropoda; class Insecta; order Hymenoptera; family Vespidae; genus Polistes; species Polistes exclamans. The sequence continues at coordinate 2,170,280 of JACGWG010000023.1, read as the reverse complement.
TTTTAATATCGATAAGAGAGAGAGAGAGAGAGAGATAGTAAAAATGAATAATTTGAATCAGAATTTTTACGAAAATCATAAATATAATTTGAAAGTTACACTTTTTTTAGTTATTAAATAACCTACAGTCATACTTCCATGATTTAAAATTACATACTATAATTTTCCCATATATCATGATATTGACATTTTTTTTTCACGATTTGTCGAAAAGAGAGATGCATTAATGATTTTCATAGAACGAACATGCATAACTGAAAGTAATAATATCGGCCAGTGCGCACGTTGTATTTGCCCGCATGCGAAGACCAGCAGGTTTTACTGACCTACCGTGTGGTGAGAATGATTTAAGAAAAAAAAAAAAAAAAAAAAGAGAAAGAAAGAGGGACGAGAGAAAGTGAGAAACAGAGAAATAAAGGGTTAGAAAAAATAGAGAAAGAGAGTGAATAAAAAAATATCTTTCTCTCGGCCGAATAGCACACGACAAATATCAAATCGATACAGTGTCCACGTTGCGCGCGCATCCAATAGTCACGCACACGTTGAATGAGAAAGCGAATGGGAAGGAAAGATAGAGAGAATAAGAGAGAGAGAGAGAGAGATAAAGAATAATGTGGTAAAGAGATAAGGAGAAAATGTTGAAATAAAAGTACACCTGCATTTAGTTTATCGATAAATAATATGGTGTACTTAATGTATAGAAAAAATAATTTAACTTTGAAGAAAATGTTTATGACAAACGTCCGATAACGAGTGCAGAAAAAAAAGCATCGTTTATATAAATATATATAGTTATACATATATGTGCATATATATATATATATATGAATGCATGTATGCACTAACGGTTGGTTAAACGTGCCTTGGCTCTTCGTGCATCCCTGTCATTCCTGTTATTTCTCCTATTACCTCCATGCTTTTCGCTTTAGTCGCCAAATTTCTCAACGCCTCGTTTAACCTTTAAAAGACATTCCTTTCTAAAGTTGAAAAGGAAGAGATAGAGAGAGATAGAGAGAGATGAGGAAATGAGGAAATGTAAAGCACGTAATGTCATTTTTGTGAATACTTCAGTCAACTATTCGAAAACAAACGATACGAATTATCCTTAAAACCGAATACGTATGTGATAAATACATTTTAATCATCGAAAAAATAACTTTGACATTATGACAATATTTCATTTACATACTTATATTGTTACAATATAGAACACATATATGCATGCATGTATCTACACATAAATAAGTGTATAAAAGATTATTAAAGAATAGAAAGATAGACAATACGGTATGGTTTGGTAGATAGGTACATGTATGTATATAGGAATTGTTGGAAAAATCGTAAAAGAGTATCTTCGTATCAGTAACTGTTGTCAGGAACAAAAGTATCCTACCTAGGATCGTAATAACGATCGGTGATCACCCTCACGCACACGTTCACGTCACAAAGCGGTATACGAGGTATCCTGTCATCGGCACGTTCGTCCAATGTTCGGCCACGCGAGAAAAGCCGAACCAGCCGTTAGGCCGAGCCCTTTTTGAGATGCAAATGTTTCCCAACCCCCATCCCATGTTGCTAGCATACGTAGAGACCTATATACTTGTGTATATATGTGTAGGTATGTATGTTTGTTGTGCATACGTGAACGAGCAAACGTTTCCAAAACTACGTGAAAATATTTCGATCCTCGTTTTTGTTTATTATTATTATTATTATTATTATTATTAATAGGAAGGTATCATAGGGAATTTGGACATGAAAAAGTTGAGTGCTCAAATTATAACGGATTATAAGACTTAACGAAGTGTAGATGTTTTGTGTTTTGAATGTTAAAAATAAAAATAAAAATGTATGTCTACTTAAAGAAAAAAGGGACGCTGAACTTTAAAGATTAAGTTGCTAAAGAAGTTCCCAATAAAGGGACGAAACGTCCAACTTATCAAAATTAAGTTCTACTTCCTTTTTTTGATGTTCAAATTTTCTATGATACCTTCTTATTAAGAATTTTATTTTTGGACGAGAGAAACAACTGATTGAATTATTATTATTATTAATATATATATATATATATATATATATATATATATATATATATATATATATATATATTTATTTTTTCTTCCTTTAGAAAATATTTGTCATCTTTCATTTTATTTGTTGGTCGAGTTATTACATATATTAAAAATATAATCAAATTATGATATAAGTTGAGTGAAAAAATAATGTCCTAATGAGTATTATAATTTTGTCGTAATATTAATAATAATATCTTTATAGAAATATCAAAGTATAGAAATAATGCAATTGTTTCATTTTTTTTTTGTAATATTATTTTTTCGTACTAAATTTATTCAATTTCATATTACCGAAAAGGACAGTAGCTTTCTGTATAATTTGCCCGATTTTTCTCCTATCACGAATAATTTTTTACAATTTTTTACAATTTTTTGAAATTATTTGACGAATGTGCGTGTAACATTGAAAAAAAATTAAATTATCTAAATACTTTCATTAATCAGTCGCACGCTGATAAACTTTGGAAACGTTTGCCAGAGATACTGTGGCCACGAGATATAAATAAAATAATAAAATAAAAATAAAAAAAGATATCATTCCATTATCTTCTTTTCTTTATTATTATTATTATTATTATATATCTAAGACACTAACATTTCTGCTCGTGGATTCCAATTTTGTAACAAACGTTAGAAGAGCCGAGTAGCGAAGAGATAAAAAAAGAAAAAGAAAAAGAAAAAGAAAAAGAAAAAAAATAGAGAAAGCAGGTAAAGGACAGTCAGAAAAGTTTTCCAATTAAAGTACTCGCTATCAAAAGGACGATCGGTAGTGCGCATGAGGCCGATGTCCTCGGTCTCATTAACGCTTTTCCAAAGTGGATACAGTACGAACGATACCAGGAGGTAGAAGTGCCATGCCATCGGTGGAACCGGTTTGCGATACTACGGGAAAAAAAAAGAAATAAAAAAGAAAGAAAAGATAACGCAAGAGAGAAAGAGAGAGAGAGATAGGATAGAAAAAAAAAAAAAAACCGTACCGAGATCTATTTTTCTAGAGTTTTTCTCTTTCTCTCTGGGTAAAATCTCAAGCTCGAATGACAACACGCTTCTGGAGATAATAAACTTTCGGTTTTTCGGTAGTATATGTGTGTGTATGTATATAAATGTGTATAAATAGTATATATGTATATAAGAAAAGGGGGGATGAAAGGAAGAGTATAGAGAGTGAGAGAGAGAGAGAGAGAGAGAGAGAGAGAGAGAGAGAGAGAGAGAGAATGTTCGTGTAATCGTGAAATAGGAAACGATTTTTAGGACGGTGAATTTGGATTCGTTGTAAGGGAAACGATTTTATCCGAAATCGAGCGAATGTCGAACTATGGCCAATTGAAAATCGATATTTCATTCTGCTCGGCTTGCCAACGTGGAAAAGTGAAGGGAAGAAGAGAGCAAAGGGAGGCAGAAATAAAGTAAAAAAAAAAAAAAAGGATGAAATACAAAAAAAAAATAAAAAAAGGGAGAAGGGAAAAAAAGAAACGGCAGGAGGAGGAGGGGGAGGAGGAGTAGATGGAGATATAGAGTTGGACGGATTTCGTTCGTGCGTGTACAAAGCGAAGCACGGATGAGTGCAAGAATTCTGACGCGGCAAATAGTTTTACCGTTTGTCAAGGATTAACCTAAATTTCGGACACACAGCATCGCGATTTCACTGCCTCGCGATTCGTACAGCTCGTTTAAAACGAAGGTGAGAATTGATACGATAAATTCTGACCAACTTTATTGTATTCTCCTGCGTATTGAATTTTTTATTAACTTAGACGAAATTGTAAAACAATCTCATCTTGAGAATGATTCTTCATCAATACATATATTACAGATGCAAGCACTACTTTTAAATAAAAAAAAGAAATAATAATAATAAAAGAATAAAGGAATAAAATATTTTTAAAAAATAAAGAATAATTGCCGAAATTTTAACACTTCTTGTGTTAAGTTTTTTTTATTAATGCGAAATTCTATTCAAATATCATTTAAATGTAATTTCAAGCAATTTTTCTTATGGTCAAGAGCTTATCAAAAATTAAAAATAATTTGCAATACATATCGTTCGGTCCTTAATTTTTTCATTTGTTAATTTTTTTTCTTATTTATTTTTGAAACATTAAAAATACATTAAAAAGAACGATGCTTATTGTTAGTCAGATGCAACTTGACAGGAACAGTGTTCAAAATAATATTATACTGTTTTGTAAGAATTATTTTTTTACCCCCAAAGATTATAATTAAATAGAAATATATTGTATAATAAAATGAAATTAAAATAATTGAATTATTTAAATCTCTAGGAGAATTACATAGTTCATTCATATAATAGATAAATTTAATTAGGTATTACAATACCAATAGATGTTAACCTACATTTTTGTATTGATCTATTAAACTATAGTTCACGAATATAATAATCAACGTGCTTGTTATAAATGGCTTCCAAATATTCAAAGTTTCGTTATCGTTCGTCTATCGTTATCAATTCAAAACACTTCGCACTAATTGGCAAAAGGGCTTCAGGGTAATTAGATCGTTCCACAAATTAATTATCTCTTTGAAAGTGTAAACGTAACCCTTCGTATATGTCTTTCAATATTTTATCCAAAGAAGGTACCCGATTATGAATTATTCTTTGTTAGTTATTTATTAAGATTTATTTTTTAATCAAAAAAATTGAAATTTTAACGAGTAATATATAATACAAAAAAGAAATAATATCTCAAAACAAAATGATTAATAATTATTAAGATGAAATATTAAGTTTTACATCATAAAAAAAAAAAAATGTTACAATTACTAGCTGAAATCAAAGCTGAGATTTGATTAAAGGAACGAAAGAACAATGAAAAAGGGAGAAAGAAAGAATGAAAATGAAAGAAAAAAAACAATCTATTACGAATAAACAGAATTATATTTATTCACGACGAGAGAAAGGAAAAAAACCGTCTTTGTGACGAACGTAGTAAAAAAAAAAAAAAAAAAGAAAGAAGATTCAACAAAAAGGATGTCCAATAAACGCGCTATGGGGGAGGTGGGGGAGGAAAGAAAAAAAAGAAAGCTTTCGTTAAAAATGCATTCGTTTTAGCTTAGAATTATACTCTAATTGTAGCAACGCAAGTCGGCTTTTCACTTTTCGACGGGCGTGCATGAAAATATATTTTTGTGATCTCCCTCTGTTTTCATTTGTCGTGTAAGTAAAAGCAGAGTACCACCAGCTGGCGGCACACCGTTACTTTACCACCGTGACTGTGCACCACCTTGCTTTTCCGCGAAATGCGTCGACGTTTGCGTTGAAGTTAAACGCAGTAACAAACGAGCTGGCAGAGACAGACTCGTATAAACGAATCGTCCTTACACCATACTAAGGTTATATAATATTTTTATATCACAAATTTAATTAGTAATTTATAAATATTTTTGTTAAATATATATTATATTAAATTTATTTAATATTTCTCTCGTCCAAAATTACAATTTTTTAATGATAACATTTTACAGGGAACTTGGACATTAAAAGAAGTAGAACTTTAGATTGATTCTAAATCTAGTGAATCTAAAGTTCTACTTCTTTTAATGTCCAAGTTCCCTGTAAAATTTTATCATTAAAAATTATATTAAATCTTTTTCTTCCTTCCTCTTCCACCCCCCCAGAGAAAATCATTTTCAATGGTTTCTTCATTCGATTAATTTATCTCAATTGTTTTCGATACTTTTTTCTCTTTCTTTTTTCGAAAACAATTCACAAATTGTATCAAGTATCCCCATTCGAAGAAATTAAATTTATCGTGTTTCTTCAACTTGAATTATGTAGTGTTTTTTTATTTTTTCATTTATTTGTTCAAAAATTCGATTATTTAATGCTTCGCAAAATAAGCATCGAACTGTAACTTTAATTGTTCGAACGTTTTCACTTTCCTACTGATTCATTTCTGATTGATGTTGAGAGAGATGAATTTTTTAAATTAATTACTATCAGTTATCGATTTTGTATACAAATTTAGAATAATGTAATTTAGAAAGATGTCCAAAATGTAGCAATGAATTCTAGACAATTATACTTTATAACTAAAGTGGTAATTACTGTTAGATTTTCTATTAGAATTAAAATTCGTACTTAATTCACGAAGTTATAAATTTTGATTATACTGCCAGTTATTTATATATCATCTATATATAATATTTATTATTAGAATATATAATTATTGTTTATCCTATAAAACAAAAATAACGTAAAATGATGAATAATGAAAATATTTTCTCGGTAAAGTGTATTAAATTAAACGTTTAACTCAATCAAATGAAATAAAGGTAAATGATACAAAATTGATTTTTTAGGATCACTTGATTAATTTGATATATATTTAAAGAGAATCCCCATATATATTTCGGATATATGAAAAAGTACAGTTTTGTAGAATGGTTCTTTCAACAGAAATCGGAAAGTTTTTAGGTAGGAATACGGTGCAGGTTAGCTGTTCGGTCTCGTACGTGCTTGGGACGTCTTATGAGCGAGCTTGAAAGGCTCGATTACAGAGCATCCGAAGGGCCAGGAAAACGCGGTCGCCCTTAAATTGCCCTCGACGGAACGGCAAATCGTCGACGATATCCCCGTCAAAGAGACAAATGACTCTCTCATTTCGATGCTTCGCTCTTTTCCACCAAAATGTTCCTAGATACTACAAAAAAACGCTGATAATGGATACAAATTGGACATTTCTTTCATTATTTTTTTGTCTTTTTCTTTTTTCGAATAAAAAGTATTTAATAATACGAAACTCTTTTGCACACACACACACATAATAAATTTATTCTTACCATCGTATATATATATAGAATAAAAATGTCAAAGGTAGACGTAATTTTGTTTATTTCATCTCTACGTCAAATTTTATTTTACGAAAAAATAATTGAATCTAATGATAAAAAAGTTATATATATATTTCTTTAATATATAAATAATATAATTAATATTTTATGTAGCTTAATTGTTTCTGTTTTTTAGGTAAAAAAAATAAAATGATATAATAAATTTCAAAGGTATATTATTAATTATATTTTGAATTTAGGTTAATATATGATTTTTTGACAAAAGTTATTAATTAAGAATGACAAAATATATGTAAATTAGTTAAAAATTTCGTGATAAAAATTGAAGAATAAATGCTAAGTATTATGAAATAATTTTTATTGGGGTATATGCAATGTTACTTATACGTAAATTGTTTCATGGTAGTTGCATCTGGGTCAAATGAATTGAGGCATCAATTGAAACCAATTACCGTGCATATAAGATGGTAATAAACTTCTCGATAGCGATCCCTCTGTTCCTATGATACTACCACGTAATTTAATAAGCATAGTTCGCTATTACAAAATGAGCATACACAAAATAACGTAGATCAACGAGAGTGCATATATCATTTTTTAAATAAATCGATATATTAACTAATCAAATAATACAATATTTTGTGCAATTAAATGTATACACTTTGATATAATATAACATCTCTGTATTAAACAATTATACAAAATAATTATTATTAAATTGAAACAAGTACATATTATTATCAAAGAAACAACATTTAACCATATCAAAACTTAGAATAATTAACGACCCATAAATTTAGTTATATGATACATAATCAAAATAATTCATTACTATAACACATAACATATAAATTATCTGAAACACATAACAGAAACTTTCCAACATATTCAAATCATATCAAATATAATTCATCCCATTAAAATCCCCATACACAAATACAAATAAAGCATTTTACAAATACATCTCCGAATCGAATAAAATATCTTTGTTAAAATAATGATTAAAAAATGTAACACACGATAAAGAAAATCGGATCAAATCTCGAGGGGGAAGAAAAGAAAAAAAAAAAAAAAGAAATAAGAAATTTCTCGATGGGGTCGAATGTTAACGGACGTGACACGTGTCGGTGTATGGATGAGAATGTGAAAGTGTTCTGTCGCATTAGGAAGAAAAAAAGGAAGAAAAAAAAAGAAAGAAACATATATATATATATATATATATATATATATATATATATAAATAAATGTAGGTATGTATATATATAGTATAAAGAGTAGATGGTGTTGGTAGTCCCCTATTGCAGAATCCATCGGTGCAATTCAACGTCACCGGGCCGCACATCCGTTCCGATGTCGACGGAAGGCATGCGGCACACTCCAACGGGAACAGGCACACCAACCTATTCATGTTTATGGAAGCCGGTCCATTTGCCAGGATCACCGGTGGAAACTACCCAGCATAAGCTTTAACCCGAGCGTTGAAACGTCGAGCCATCGGAGCTTCTGTCGTTGGAAAGCTGGCCTCAACAGCATCTATCTCGTTCTCTCATTCTATTCTTCTCTCCATTCTATCTTTCTCTTTCCAACTATAAACGTATCCTATCTCGGAGACAAACTCAAGCAAGTTACCGTCCTTCTCTAACCGACTACGTAATTAAATCGATTGGATGACGCGACGTAGAATTCAACTTGATCCCCGTACCTAGGGGAGCTTCTTTTTTTTCTTTTTTTTTTCTTTTTTTTTTTTTCAAAACGATTTTATTCTATGATTTCGTCAACGTTTACATACAAACCACAATCACCATTTTTTTTTTGGAATAAATTATAACATACGTGTATATATATATATATATACGTGAATTGAATTGGTAAAGTATTCGAACGGTGTTTGAAATCAAATATAACCTTTTTCCAGATTAAAAGAAAAAGAGAGCTATTCGAATTTGTAAGTAGATGAAAATGAAATATGGAGATTGGAGTGGATTTTTGTTTTCTTCCCTTTTTCTTTTTGTTTTTTTTTTTGTATTTTTACATTCGTATCTTTTTGTTTCATTTTGTAAATCTCGTTTAAAAAAAGGGGGTGACTGGTGGTCATAGATTTTAATTCGAAATGATATCATTAAATGGAATATATTTTGATGATTTAATTCAATAAATTTTGCAAAATTTGTATCAAACAATTTAATCGTTTCCTATTTGTTTTTCTTTTCGATTAGGTATGTTTCTTTTTTTTTCTCTCTCTCTCTCACAGATAGGATGAAAATGCGATTTATTCTGGATTCCCTATTTAAGTTCTCCGCCGTAGTTCTCGATTAAGTTTAAGGAGCGAATAGACTTCGCTCGTAACGTTTAACATCGCTTTAATAGCCGTTGTTTATTTCGTAAGTTTAACCGTTGAAATAGTTATAAAAGCTAGCTGGATATCGTCTAACTCGGTAAAATTAGTAATACAAATCAGCAGGCAGGCAGACAAGCAAGCAAGCAAGGAAGAGACTTAGAAGGACGGAAAGTAGGTATATTCACATAGAATCTAACTATCCGTGTTACTATCACAAAGGGGTTAGAGACAGCCTCTTACAAACGGAAGTGCGTGTCAGTTTGGACAACAGTGCGGTTGGCGTATCTTCCGCATGCTCTCACGACGATCTAATTAACGTGGCTAACAGACAAAGTCCCTTTAAACGTCTCGTAACGAGCCGATAATCGAAATCACTGGTTCGTTAGCAACAACTTCCGTGAAGTGAAATCTAACGCGAAATCCCAATATCAACTAAAATTATATAATAGATATTCTAAATACTTTTCATTTATATCTCATGTTCCTGTAATATTTTTACGCTGATAATAAAAACAAATTATCGAGAATCGAGATAATATGATTCACGTATTCCGATACTTTTTCTTGAGACTTGTAACAACAAAAATAAAATGCTAAAAGCTTTATTTTAATCATCTAAAGCAGTGATACATAATTTTCTTCTCCTCGTGGGACTCATACGTCTATACTTTTTGTATCAAACGTGTCGTTTGAAAATTAATGGGGGGGAAAAAAAAAGAAATAAAAAGGTCAGCAAGTTAGAAAACAATAGGTGTATTTAAACGTTACGTTTATAAGAAAAATCAGCTTAAAAGGTAAAAGGGAAGTTACGGTGGTTGATACAATTTGTTAGAAGTCAATTTTGATTACTATAAAAAAAATAAAAAAAATAAAAGTAAATTCACATGACTGGACGTGCCATAGCCAAGAGGCAGGCAAGTTGTTCTAAAATTAAAATACAAAAGTTTGACATCCCTTTATTTTCCTCTTTGTATCGCCAACAAAGTCAATTAAAAAGTAAAGAATGAAATATAATTAGGACGAATGAATGATCGAAAAGTATAGTATATAAACGATCAAATGCTACCTTATCTATTATTATTATTGATAAAAAATAATCCGAAGTAAAAAAATAATAATCAAATGTAATCGAAACGTCATCCGACGACAAAATTAACAAACGTTGAGTTATGTGTAGGTATATCGGTGTGTACTAGAGAGAAGAGATGGTGAACGAATAGTTCGAGAAAAGAGAAAGAGAGAGAGAAAGAGTGAGAGAAAGAGAGAGAGAGAGAGAGAGTAGGTCGTGGATCGATGTAGCGGTAGAAGAGGCAAAGCAAATATCAATTCCTAAGGGTCTACGAGGCGTAGCGGTGAATCACATATCCCGATATTTGCCCTGTGGTAATCCTATGTGTACGACGAATACATACATCTATACATATATATATATATAGATATATATAGATATATATATGTGCACACGTGTTTTATACAAAGTTGTCATCAGGAACGGACGTAAAATACTTTCCCTTCCGGTCTTTCACTTTACATCTCGTTCAATCACTCACCTTCTTTTCTATCGTTCCTTCTCTTTCTCTTTCTCTCTCTCTTTCTCTCTTTCTTTTTTCTCTCTTTTTCTCTTTCTTTCTCTTTTTTTTTTCTCTTTTTAACTTCACCTCGATTCCACCTACGCTTTAATATGACGGAAAAGAAGAAAAGGAAAATAGAGAGAGAGAGAGAGAGAGAGAGAGAGAGAGAGAGTAGTAGAACGTTCTGCCGATGATGTCTGCAACCACTGTGGATGAAGATTTTATTCCGCGAATGTGCGTCGCAAAAAACCCTGGAGAATTCGAACGGCAGAAGTGCATCTTCCAGCTGCGAGCTACGTTGGCGGATTTTTTTCGCTCGAATTCTTACTATTCGCGAATTCGAAAATTTAACCTTTACTTCCACGTATCTCTGCGTAGTATATTACTGCAATTTTCTATTGAAAGAGTTAAACAAAAAAATAATAAAAAATAATAAAAAATAAGAAAAACGAGAGGTTAGATATGTAATGTTTGTTTGTAATTAACTTCAAGTTTTTCCTGTGTTTCGTTTGTATATTCGTTTGTCGTGTCGAATATATGAACGTTATGAGAAAGAAAGAGATAGAATCGTCAATTTTTGATATTTTTCTTTATTTTCCATGTTACAATTAAGTATGTGAGTAATATTAATTAACATTTGAATAATAATATTGCGATTTTGACAATACTGTATGATTGATTGATGATCAATCATCGAATAAAAATGAAAATTAATTAAAAAGCAACATGAACATATTTTTCGATTATTAGTATATTTTAAATCAAAATTAACAATCATTGTATTGATAATTTGTAATACGAGTAAAAAAATAAATTCGAAAGACAAAACTCTATTTCGAGCATTGACGAGAAAATAGAAATAGAAATCTTTTATCAAAGTTTTCCGTGCGAAGCGTTGATTTAAAAATGTTTCAACAGACGTCAGGTTATTATTACCACGTCGTACGATGTATATGGGAAATGAAAAATATACAAACAAACAAAAACAAATCGACATTTTTTATTTTACCAACGACAAATAATAAAAAACGAGCTTTCTTAATATCCACATTTTAATAAAAACTTATTAAAGTATTGGACATATAAAATGTTAAGCAAAGCTTATTTTGTAATATTTCTTTTTTCTTTCTTTCTTTCTTTTTTTTTTGTATATTCATTTTCACGGCAGTAAAAAATATTTTCATTCGAAATTCTCATCAAAAGAGTTTCAGGTACGGTAAATTAATGTCTCTACGTACTTATTAAAAATTATTTAAAATTTGAAAAAAAAAAAAACAACCTCCAAACAAATACGTTGCTATTGACCGTTGTTATCGATTCGAAGAAAAGTAAAAAAATAATTTTGTCGAGAAAAAGAAAAAAAAAAAGAAAAATCACGCTCAAGTTAAATCAATCAGTCGACATGCGGGAAAATCGTTGAAATGATTTTTGCAATTTTTGTTCGCCCCTTTAAATCGCATAGCAGTACTCTCGCATGAAAATATTCGCAGTCGTGAAAATGGTAGGAAGGAATGCGATGAGATTATTTTTTTACAGAACGATGATCAACCAACGAAGGAGAAATCAGAATACGAAAGAAAGAAAAAGGTGAAAAAATTAATGACGAACGTACGTCTGACCGTGTGTCTGTTGTTCGGTGGGCTGGTTGGCCGTTTGTTTTTCAGCAGAAAAACGTATCACGAAAAATATATGTTTTAAGCGTAGTAAAGTTATTTTTGTTGTTCATCAAGGAAAACAACGATCACGGTTAAATGAAAAATAACTAAAAAAGAACATCAAAGCCGTCATTTATCTCGTATACGACATCGTACTCGTTGCTGCAGTTGCTGTTATTGGTTCATCGTCAACGTTCTCGAAATTCTCGTTTCGGATCCACTAAATTTAATATAATTACGATACCTGTGCCAGGAGTTTCACACGTTTCACATAAATCTAGTTTGAGTATTCGTCTTGGAAATGCACACACACACACACACACTATCTCTCTCTCTCTCTCTCTCTCTCTCTCATATACTTTCTATCTATCTCTATTCCTCTCTCTCTCTCTCTTTCTCTTTTTCAATTGACACTTTTATCCAGTCTTCATGGATGACAGGATGTAATCGAGCAAAGTCACTGACAAGCCAGTCCTGAAAGTAAAAAAATAAAAAAAAAAAAAAAAAAAAAAAGAAAAAAAGAGAAGAATCGAATGTGAGTTTGAACTAATGATTTTTCCACGTCACTTAACGGTCATTGCCAAAACGAGAAAATTCACAAAGGATCTGGTTACGACTGCGAACGTTTGACTCCCTTTGATTACCCGAATCGTTTCGATCGTTACTCTCTTTATCGTTCCTATAAAAAGAGAGAATGAGGATGAGGTGGAGAAGGAGGAGGAGGAGGAGGTGGGAGAGAGGAGAATACAAATGGAATAAAAAGAAAATCGAATATTCCGAGAGGAAAAATTAATTACGTAAGCACAAAGAACGAAAGAAAGAAAGAAAGAAACAAAGATAGATAGAGGAATATGGAAATAGAAAATGTCTATAAAAATGCGAAGAATTTATATACTTTGTTCCTTGTTAATAGAACAAAAAAAAATTCGAGAGCATTCGATTTTGTACGTAAGGATCTAAATGCAGTATTAATGCATTTAATTTTTCTTTTCGTACAACATTGAATTTCAAATGTGTCCGAGATATATAAAATCCAACGTAGAAGTGGTTGGTTGGTTGGTTGGTTGGTTATCCTGTAGAAGAGACGGAAGGAAAAACGGGAAAGTATCTACGACTGGATAGAAAGAGAAAGATAGAGGAGGGGGGGGGGGTGGAGGAGAAGGAAGAAGAAGAAGAAAAATAGAAGAAAAATATAGGTACGTCGAGAACAAATGTGTGTATAACACTTAGAAACGAGAGAGAGTTCCAACATTTCTTTTCATCCTAGATTGCCGCGTGGACAAAGGACACGCAGTCAGAAACACGAATACCATTTTGTATACTTTTTCTATCTCTCCCCAATACCCCTTTTTTTTTTTCTTTTTGTATCCTTCCACTTGACGTTTTATCTCATTCGCGTTAATAATACGCGTTAACAAAATAACTACGGATTATATGCGTTTTCTACGTAAGTTTCTTTTTTTTTGTTTTTTTTTTTCTATATCCAAGGGGATAAAATATTCGATCGAATTGCGATATAATTAATTCGCAAAAACAGATAAACAAATAAGAAAATATACAATCGGGTACATCGCGCGCGATTCGCGAGGGTATTTTCTTTTTATTTTTATTATTTTTATATATACGATAAGAAAAATATCTGTATTATTCAGTAGACATTCATAATTATCGACGAAGAATAAATTCTAATTGTAATTGGAACTTTCTGTCGAATGATATTAATTTTTGTTTTTTTTTTTTTCTTTTTTTCTTTTTATTTCAAAAACCGAGTGACACTCGTCAAAGTTGAACAAGATATCGATATTTTCTCGTGATAATTTTTTTTATATAGAAAATAAATATTTTTATAGTTCGTATCAATTTTTCGTTTCCCCCCGTTTCCTACCCCCTTTTTATCGGCGAGTTCTGTTTACTCGGGGTTAAAAAAAAAAAGAACCAGGAGGAAAGAAAAAACACGAAAGCGTGTAACGTTATGGGAAGAATAATCCGAGTAAATTTGAAGGACACGTGTATCGAGAATAAGACAAATTTTATCGACGGGAGAAAAAAAAAGAAACGCGTTGAACTAAATTTCAAACGACTTTTTGCGATTTCATTTTCAAATACATTATTCTCGAGTATATAAGTAAAGTGAATAACGTAAAAATAAAATAACAAAGTATATGTGTATGTGTGATTTGATATAAAAACTTAATAATATAGTATTTTATTACTTGTGTGCATACGTAGCCGTACGAAAAAAAGAATCGTTCAGGTTAAAAAGTGACGAACAGAAAAAATAAAAGAGAATAAGAGAAGAAAGAAGAAGAAGAGAGAGAGAGAGAGAGAGAGAGAGACAAAGTGAGGTGAGATTCGTCTAACTGAACTTTTCGTAAATTCGCAAGGGATCGGCAACAAAACGGTATAGAAATGATGCGCAATCCAAGAACTTTGTTCGCAACTGGCTTTAGGTAGTCTTTTACCAGAAAGAGAGAGAAAGAGAAAGAGAGAGAGAGAGAGAGAGAGAGAGAGAGTAAATAGAAAGTTTGAGTTTCAAAGGGTTCGTATAAACAAGAACTTAAGAAGATGCGGCGAAAGTAAAAATACCGATCGACGTTTGTGATTCATTGATGTTCTCTTACTAACTCCTCCCCGATTTATATCCATGTTCATATTCATGCATGTTTATAGAATCGTATTGTATATTGATCGATTAGATAGATACGAACTTTAACCTCCATCGAATAGAAATTATTTTTTCGATAGGAAGGAGAAGATGGAAAATCATTTTATATTGAGATGAAAAAAACGATAAATAATTTGTCGTCGTTGGTAAAAAAAAAAAAAGTTGTTAAAATGAGTATAATGTTCTTTTTTTTAATATATAAGTCTCAAAGGGAATTATAGACGGTTAATAAATCTTATGAACAATTTATTTTGAACTAGTTGTACGTTTCGTCCCTTACTGGGGACTTCATCAGCAACTTGATCATTTACAGTTCACGTGGTCAATACATATATTATCTTTTTTGCAGAGTCATACATTTCAATAAAACTTAACATATTACAATACAATTTGATCCTAAAACACCTTATCTTATCACACGTAATCAAATAAATATAAAATTTATAATTTTTATTTTATTTTTAATAGTATATTTTTTTTGTTCTTTTTCTTTTTTTCTTTCTTTCTTTTTGTCCATCGAGTAAACATCGTTCCAATACATTATTCTTCTACCGAATTGTACGTTTGTTTTTCTCCGATATCGTATACGTATATATGAATATATTGTATATATGTATTTACACACACTACATACATACATACATACATACATCGACACACACATATGTATATACATGTATATCCATACTATCGTTCGAATGCGAAACGGAAGATGGAATTGCACGCTTAGCCATTTTGATAGCACTCGGAACTATTCGAATATTCCGTTATCTCAAGTAGAGAAGACTAGTCGAAGTAGCTCTCGTGAATACGTGCTGACGCGAACGTAAAAGTAATGCGATATATCAATATCAAGCGTGCCAAAAACTTTGAATACACGACCCCGCGAGATTTCGAACTACGACGAGATTGGACGTACGATCGAACTTTTCAGAATAAGGAGGGATGAAGAGAAAGAGAAAGAGAGAGAGAGAGAGAGAGAGAGAGAGGGTTTCCAAAGATCAATATTCCTTCAAACTTTTGATTTGATAAAAACAATATATCGATCCTTTCCATTTCTTTTACTTTCTACGAGTAAAAGCATAACTTTCAGGGATAAAGAAAAGAAAAGAAAAAAATGGAAGAGGGAAAGAACAACCGAGAGAAAAAGGGGAGTTTATATTTGAACGGGGGATAATCTTAAAGACTAGAAGAGAAGAATAAGGGGGATCTATGCATGTGTCGATACGTATCGTTAATGGCAGTCGTTAAGGAAGAAAAGTACAGGTAGTAAAGAAAAAAAAATAAAAAAGAAAAAGAAAAGAAGTATGACCCTTTTAGAAAGGTTTCATCGGGATAAAGAAAGAAAGAAAGAAAGAAAGAAAGAAATAAAGAAAGTGAGGTAGTGAATTCTTGGGGGTGAAAAACAAACAAATAAAAATCTAAACAAAAGGAGAGTAAAGCTCGGATAGAAAACGATTTACTTTACTTATATCGAACCGAGAAACGAACGAACGATTTTACAATGACTCGTATTATACTGCTCATTGTCGTAGCAATGGAGTTTCTAACGATATAACCAACACGGTGGTGGAAACGGCGAGTTATTAACGTCGCAAATGCAGTTCTACAGACAACGGTTGGTTGGTGAAAGCCTCGTACATTCTCTCTCTCTCTCTCACTCTCACTCACTCACTCTTTCTCTCTCTTTCTCTCTCTCCCTTCTCTGAATAAACTTTGTGCAGTGAGATGTAGGCTCGAGGGTACCTACAACTCAGCTCAGCTCAGCTCAACTCAGCTCAGTTGAGTTCAGGTCTACTGCAGGATCTGCTTTCCCGATCGTCTTGTTCCTCTGTTATAAGAGAGAAACCGGCATGTTAGGTATATACATCTACGAGTAGATGTACCCACGACGATGTCGTTGCTTTAACGGCACCATATCCAGCGACGGCTGTGTAATTTAATGAGCATAAAAGCCAGAGGCACGATTAATACGCGCGTACTAAGAAGACGACCACTACCACCATCATCAGCACCACCATCATCATCACTAACCACCTCTCTATCTTTTCAGTTTAAATTTCAGACTGTCTAATACAGGATGATTCAGGATTGAACGATCATAACTCGAATCTGACAGAAATATTTTCTCTTGCTTTTTTTTTTTTCTTTTCTTTTCTTCTTCTTCGTATCTTATGAAAATATATATTCCTACGGAAATATATTTAGGAATGTGTGTGTGTATGTATATTTGTGAATAAAATTTCAAGATATATCTCTAACCTTTTCACTTTTTTAACGATCTCTTCTCGTTACGATAACTGCGTATCGTATTTACCTGTTTGAAATGAAATATGCATAAGAGCAGGTCCCATACGAATTTATAGATTTAAATATCTATGAGATTAGTAGAAGTAAGCGAATCTATTAATAAATCACATATCTACCTAATCTATTGGAATATTATACAGTGAGTCACACGCGAATATTCTTAATCCAGTTTGTCAATTTAAAACCGATGCGAATATTTTGTTAATATAATATTTCAAAATTTTTATAGACAGAAACATATTTTAGGATTTGTATAATTTATTCATTGATATGAATTTAATTACAAATGAACATTTTATTATATTACGTGTACAACTTTGTTTCCACCGTAAATTGGAGGCTTTATTGTAAACAAATGATTCAAAGTATTGTTCATTGATGGTCACTCTTTTTTCTAGTTTTTGAACAACGTACGAATTCCACGTTGAAAAAACTGTTCATCTTGTAAGAATCTCGCTTATACAAATAATAATCGTATTTTTATAATATCTTATTAGTTGTGATACAATTAATCCTCTAAGATCAATTTTTTATCACATTTAAATCTAATCAACATATTTCTTTCTAACAATAACATGTTATTTTGCAACAAAAATTCATATCAATTAAGAAAAACAATTGAATAATTCTAAAATAGTTTTCTATAATTGTAAGCATTGTATTAAAAATAAATATCAATTATTTACAGTGAAAAAGAGCGAGTACGAATACTTCTATGTGACTTACTATAAGTGTCTCTTGATATTCCACAAATATATACATAAAATTAATTTAAAACTTTAAAACGCGAGTTGAACCAAAAATATATATATAAAATTTCTTATTATTTTCATTTATATACATATTTATCTATTTATCTATCTAATCCGACTATCTATTTCTTGAATTCCTTTACTTTTACAAATTATTTCGATTTACGTATACGGTTATACATTTTTTTCAAAGAAAATATTTTAACTTATAATTATAACAGAGTACAGAAATATCAAGAGATATGCGTTATTACTATGCGGTCATATAGCTCGTCATACGAAGAGGATGCACATGAGGATACGGGCACTTGGTTTGAAACGCAGTGAGAGAGAGAGAGAGAAAGACAGAAAGAGAGAGAGAGAGAAAGAGAGAAAGAGAGAGAGAGAAATGGGCATAATGTGGGATTCACTGGTCTACTACTACAACAACAACTATTACTATTACAATCTGGCAGCTTTGAGTTAGCGAGCGAAATGATGTCGCACAACTTACAAGTTGTCGAGATGTTTCAGTGCAAAGAGTTAACGAGAGAGAGAGAGAGATAGAGAGAAACAAAAGAGAAAGAGAAAAAGAGAGAAAGTTCAACTTCGAAATTTACGGACTAGCACAGGGAAAAAAGTTTCTGCACACATCTGGATGCGAATGTCCGATAATCGATATGTGCGACCATTCCTGGCAAATATCTGCCGCACGGTACACCAACGGAATTGCAATCTTTCGATTAATTTCATCACCAACGAAGAAAAATCGATCAATTTTTCTTCCTTGTCGAAAATAAAAGAAATCTTCGATCCATACATACACACACACACATAGGAATTTCATTATTATTATTATTATTATTATTTATTTTTATTATTTGAATTAAAAACGAAATTTAAACAATGTATATATTTGAGATTGAAATAGAAAGAGAAAGAGAGAGAGATAAATTATTATATAATAAATAAAATATTCATTCGAATATTTGTGTTCATTGGAAAAATTCCAAATAAAAATCTGTTTTTTCTTTTAAATCGAATTATATTATTATTTTTAATCGTATATACTTTCTGAACTTATTGAACTTTTAAAACATTGATTAATTTAATATACGGATTGTGTAGAAAATATTTGCTGCCGAAGGATCATTCAAACTTGACCCACTAAATAATACGTTTAATAATGCGAAACATAAAACATTTGACTTTTAAGAGATATCTAAATAAATAAAATGAAAAATCCGTAATATACGAATGGAAATGCAAGAATGATTGACTTCAGTGAGTTTAATTAGAAAAATACTGATTAATATTTTTAATTATAGTCAATACTTTTCTCAATTCATGGATTCTATATCTACATTTAAATCAAATAATCTCAACACACATTAATTTATTAAAAATAAAAATCAAACAAAAAAAAGAATATACAAATTTTCCTTGTCAATAAATTCTTGAAAAAAAAAAGAAAAAGAAAGCAAAAAAATCTCTCATCAGCGATTGCATTAAATCTATAGATAGGGGTACATGAAAAATAAT
Source organism: Polistes exclamans (assembly GCA_023678865.1). Classification (NCBI taxonomy): domain Eukaryota; kingdom Metazoa; phylum Arthropoda; class Insecta; order Hymenoptera; family Vespidae; genus Polistes; species Polistes exclamans. The sequence goes on along the minus strand of JACGWG010000023.1, from coordinate 2,150,581 downwards.
AATAATAAAACAAAAAAGAAGAAAAAGAGTGAAAAGGGGGGGGGGGGGTGGGGATAAAAAAATGAATCTCAAGTTGATCAAATTAGAATTGAATGCATGCGAGTATAAATTTCACTTGTCATTTCTCTAGGGAACCAACGAACGAGAACCGTGTGCTGCCATCAAAAGTCCAAACCTATACACATATATATTATTAAATCTATATCGTACCCACACACACACACACACACACATCTATATATATCTATATTTATAAACGTATATTAATAACAGTCTGTATTGGTGTCGACCATACCGAAACCAGCCTGCGCGAACTCGTTATCATCACGGAACCGACGATTAAATGGAAATTATTGAAAAACAACTTCTGCACGGGCGAGCCAAACTTTCTGCTCGAATGATCACACCACTCGTCCTGTTAACGACGGTTTTACAGGAAGAGGGAAAAGGGTCGTCTCTCTCTCTCTCTCTCTCTCTCTCTCTCTCATCCACGTTACTTTACCTACACACTCCTTCTATCTATCTATCTATCTCTCTCACTCTCGTTCATTTTCATTCTCATTCCTTCTTCCTTTCTCTCATTCTGATTCCGTCAACAGTGAACACCACCAACAAGTACCCCCTTCGCAAGTCACTCTCGTTCGAGCGTGAAACACGGCGCATCTGTAATTTCCGTGAGAGAACTCAGACTTCTCCTATTCGCTTTACGTACTTTTCTCGTTCCGATCAATCCTTGGCTTCGACTACGACCAACACTACCACACTACCATCACCATCATTCTACTACTACTATTACAGGGTTTTTTTCATCTTTTTTTTTCATTTTTTTCCTCTCTTTTCTTTGCGTTTCCACCCTTTTTCCTCTTTGCGTCATTCCGTCTCTGTCTGTCTGTCTGTCTGTGTCTTTTTCCTTCTTTATTTCTACCATCTTTCTTTTATATCCTTCAAAACCTACGCTTTTCCCACGAGTCACGCGAATAGATTTCGACCTCGTTCGACGCTTTAATTTAAGGAAAAAACGTGTTAAGAATGAAACCCTCTTCTAGTTGGAACACTTCTTCGATAATATATTATATATATGAAGTAAAATAAAGTGTAAAAGCGTCCGTGAAAATACATATGTATGATGGGTTTGTTTGAATTTTATTTATATTTTGTAGATATATTTGATATTACGTGTTTATTCTTTTATTCGATATATACCTGTTAATCTCAATTAAATAAAAATATGTAATATGATTATCTATATAACAAATTAATATATATATATAGAAAAAATGATGAATATAATAGTAATTG